>CAUYON010040160.1:0-67989 GCA_963573935.1 Arctocebus calabarensis | reverse complement strand
CTCCTGGGCTTAGGCGATTCTCTTGCCTCAACCTCCCGAGTAGCTGGGACTACAGGCGCCCGCCACAAGGCCTGGCTATTTTTTGCATTTGGCTGGAGCTGGGTTTGAATCCACCACCCTCAGTATATGGGGCCGGCGCCTTACCCACTGAGCCACAGGTGCTACTCTGTTGTGACATTTTAGATGATCCAAATTATTTTTCTTGTATTTTGTAAACAACTAGAAATTTGTTTCTTAGAATTCTCAAGTATTTGGTTTAAATGAGCTTAAGAATTCTAATGACACTGGAGCTAGCAAATTTAAATAATTCATCATTGTTTTTTGAATATTATTCATAGAATTGTTTAGAAGAAAATAGGCAGTCTAGGGGTCAGTATAATTTGTTTTAGTCCCAACTATCTAAGATCTGTGTGACCTTAGGCAAGTAATCTAACTTCTCAGGGTTTTTATTCTCATTTGTACTACCTACAGATTACTAAAAATCATATAAAAAATGTAGAATAGCTTTTAAAATATAAGTTGTTATAATATTATTATAAAATATCATCTATATGAATTTTACTCTAGCCAGAAAATGTACTACATTAAGTGGTGCTAGACTTGATCTTTAACTAAGTTTATTAGGCAGCATTTTGATAGCTGTGTGGTTACCATAGTTCAGACCTGATTATCAAGTGTTTGTCTTGCCATTAACTAGATGTGAGTTCTTAAGCAAGTTAACTGCTCTAAGTCTCAGTGTCCTCATATATTAAAAAGACAGAAGTATAAAGAAGTCCCTAACTCAGAGGTTTTTTGTGAAGAACAGTGATGTAATACATATACTGTTCTAGACTTAGTGCCAGGTTCAGTAAGATGATGGAGTTGGATAATTAAAGATGGAGTCAGGTAGTGAGTTTGCTTATACTTGTGATAATATGTTTAATGCTAAGATTGACTTCCTTGCTTTGCATGCATCCTTCTTACAGGACATTGGAAGAGAGACAGATACAGTGGTTGGAAGAGAAGCATAAGCTTCATGAGCGTATCACAGAAAGAGAAGAAAAGTACAATCAAGCTAAAGAGAAACTCCAGCGAGCTGCAATTGCCCAGAAAAAGGCAAGTGATTCTTATTAAAATGATTTCTATAGATTAAAACATAATTAGCTATTTTAGAAGAATAAAATGTAGAATTGAAGCAGAGATTTTTAAAATTTGATATTTAAACACAACATTTTGCCATCAACCTTATAGAGATAAATTGGGAAATCCAAACTGGTTTGTTTCTAAATTTTGTGTATAAGTCATTTGTTTACATTTGTATTTTTCATGTTTGGTGAAATGGTGTTTTTCAGAGTAATAAAGTTTTTAGGCTAGCTCATGCACATCTTTATAAACTTATTCCCTAGTTAATTTATGTGTTATTAGGCCTGTTTCAATTATGAATATTTAATATCTGTTATATCGCTTTTTTGGTTACAAGGCATTTTTGTTTAAAACTCAGAACTACGAGAGCAAAGCTCTTGGAGTAAGGCGTAAACTCCTTACTCCAGCTTCTGAAACAGCCTTGAGAGTTCCCACAGCCTTGATCCTTTTAAAGTTTTACTTTTGCAGGCATACTTTTCTTCAGAACCTAAAAACTTTGTTTTCTTAGAAACAGTCCAGGATATCGTGATGCATCTAAGTCAGTGGCTTACAACTTTGTTTTCTGTTTTTACAAAACAAACCCAAGGAATGTAGCAGGTTGCATCAGTAACTGTGACTCACTATGGAAGTGATTAAACAGTTCAGCAAGATTGGAGTGTGGGGCGGGGACATTGTGTGTGTGTATATATATAATAGGTATATATGTACATGTGTGTGTAAAGTCCCACAAATGACTTGATGTATTTCCATTTGATAAATTCCCTTAGTAGTGACATTGGATATGACGAGGAATTTATAGGTCTAGGCACTAATATCTTAATATTTGTATGTTTATTGAAAAATAACTCTAGATTGTTCACATCTTCTAAATTTGGAAACCAAGGACACGGTGGCTAGCCACTTTTTTATGTCACTGGATGTAAATGCAAATGTGAGGACAGTTGCAGTGACAATATGAGTAGTCTAAAAGTCATTACTTCCCTACTTTCTTGATTTCTGAATATTACTTGTCTCAGAATACTAAAAGTAGTGTAATGCTGAGATTAGAAAAACAGCATTTGTTACATGGGAATCCCAGTGTATTTATGCCTAAATATAAATACTCATTTGTTTTATTCATATATGTGTCACATCTCTTCCTTTCTGTCCATGTAAGTACTAAAAAGTATATGGATATTGATGAGATGTCAGTGAATGTTTTTACTTAGAACTCCTTTTTATGTTTCTTTGTACTGTATTTGAAGTCTAAAAGCATCTGAAGCCAGATTTCAGCAAGAAATCACTAAAAATAAGAGCAGATTTTATCTTTCACACAGAAACTTTTATGTTGAGGTTTTAGGGATAAATATCTTAGAGATTAGATTTTAATTATTGAGGTTAGTTTGGGTTGACTTCCTTTGGAACAAAAGTGACATCCAGTGGTGAGAGAGATTATCAACTAATAGGTATCGAGAAAGAGGGGAAGAGGTGATATTTTTAAAAACCTGCAAAGTAACAATTCATCAGTATTGTGATCTAGGATGATTTTTTTTTTTTCTGCTGAAATGCTTGCCAAATGATGGGTGTTAACATAGTAAATACTTCATTTAAAAACGTGTGATCTGTGGATTTTGATCTAAGTCACAGGAAATTGTTAAACTCTATTCAGTGCATAATTATAACCTAGAGCTGTCCCATCAGGTGAGACAGGGCTCTAGGAGCTTATAATATTTTATATCAATTAAAATAGAAAAACATTGTATGTGACATAGAGATACTATTTAAAAGTATATAATTATATTTAGTTTTAGGACCAGAAGGGATTATGGCAGTCAGGTAGCTTTTACAAATTTGGAAACTGAAGTGGCAGATACCCAAGACTACTTGACTTGTAAGAATCAAAGCCATAACTGAGATCTGCATATTCCTATTCTCACTCCAGTGGTCTTTCCATGGTACTGCTACTCTTTAATTTCCCACTTTCTTTGATTCCAAATATTTTATTGCTTTTCTCTTCATTATAGCCATGATCCATCTGTATGAGTTTTATTTTGTGTCAGAATAATCTCTGTAAATTAATTTAACTTGTGCTTTTTTCCTATTGAAGTTAATGCTTCTGTATGAAAATGTTGGCTATAAGATTATACAAATATAATTCATAAGAGTGCAGCAGACTTCTTAGGTTCTTTATTTAAATGACAAAAATCATAACTTCCTTATGCAGTAAGACTTAAAACAAGTCAGAAAATTATAATATGAACCCTAGGGCAGAAATCATAATCCTTTAGAGTTACTTTCCTGTGAAAAATTCTTATAACTAGAGAGCAGCAAGTTTATTTTTTTGCTCAGGCTGGATAAAATGGCTCACTGCCATCTGTGTGTGTTTATTTAGAGCTCCAAGCTCCTAGACACAAAGCTTTTGTCATTTTTGATAAGTGTTATTGGTAGGGTCTATGGTGTAAATGATATTTTGCTGTGTTAATTTGTTTGGAAGGGCTTGACCAGGGTTCTTGAGTTGGAATGCTCTTTTGTGACTGATGACCTCCCTTTGTACCTCCCACCCCATTATTGAAGACTGAGTATGAAGAGAGATCTCTTGAAGTGAGCAATGAGTTATTTGTCCTTTTGAGGCACTTGAAATGACAAGTTGTTATGTGTAGTCTAAGATTTATCTCTCTGAAATAATTCTTGGTCAGATACTGTTATGAGTGTTTTCAAAAGAGAAATGAATCATATAATCTTAAAGTTGCAAAATTATCTATTGAATATATTGTGTGGCCTAGATTGTGCTATGCACTGGGAGAAAACAGAAGCCAGGGTTACTCCTTGCTCATGAAGACCATATAATCTAGTTGGAGAAATGCAAGAAGCCACTTCCAGGTGATTTATATGGACATTAAAAGTTGAGGCTCCAGCGCCTGTGGCTCAACGGGCTAAGGCAGCAGCCATGTACACCTGAGCTGGCAGGTTCGTATCCAGCCCGGGCCGCCAAACAACAATCACGGCTGCAACCAAAAAATGGCCAGGCATTGTGGCGGCCGCCTGTAGTCCCAGCTACTTGGGAGGCAGAGGCAAGAGACTCGCTTGAGCCCAGGAATTGGCGGTTGATGTGAGCTGTGATACCAAAGTACTCTACCCAGGGTGACAGCTTGAGGCTCTGTCTAAAAAAAAAAAAAAAAAAAAAAACTGAGAACCACTGTGCCAGACAGAAAAAATCCTCAAGAAAGGGAAACCAGTTAAGACACTGTTATAGTAAACTCTAAGTGAGGTAAGAAGTCTGGAATTGGAATTTGGAATGAAGGTGAAGAGTAACTCCGAGAGGTGTTCTGAATGAAAAAAAAGTATGAGCTATAGTGGTAAATAAAGAAGAAAAATATGAAGTACTGTAACTGTGAGAGGATATAACAGAGTTATTACAGTGATCAGAATGAAGAACATGTGTCAGTTGAGAAGTAGAAAGAAAATAGATTTGATCAAACATGTCAGATAGGAAGTGATGGCAATGCATTCATGTAGACACACTGTAGGCTTGTATGAGAAGATATCATATACATAAGTAGAGATAATGTAATGTAAAATGTAAAGATGAGTAATTCAGATTAGAGATGTATAATTAGAAACTTGGGAATGTGCAGATAATTGAAGAATACAAGGACCAAGGACTAAATTTACATGAAAAGAAGAGCTAGGTGCAGTAGAGGGTGGTCATGGTGGTAGAAGTTACTTTGTTTTGTTATGGGAACTAAGGAAAAGACAGGTGTCAACGGCAAATGGTCATCGAATATGATTACTGAAAAAAGTTAGTTGGATTTGACTAAACAGTAATAAAAGGGAACTCTCAGCTTTGATTCTTACATTAGTATTTTTTTTTTTTTTTTTTTTTTTATTATTTGAGACAGAGTCTCACTATATTGCTCTTGGTAGAGTGCTATGGTGTCACAGCTCGCAGCAACTGCAAACTCTTGGGCTTAGGCGATTCTCTTGCTTCAGCCTCCCAATTAGCTGGGACTGCAGGTGCCTGCCACAACGCCTGGCTATGTTGTTGTTGTTGTAGTTGTCATTGTTTAGCAGGCCCACCAGCCCTGGTGTATGTGGCCAGCACCCTAACCATTGAGCCACAGGCACTGAGCCTCCATATTCTTTTAATTGTTCTACTATTCCTTTGTGTCATAATGGCTATAACACTAAAGCAACCATTTGACTATCCTGTGATTGTATTGGACTGTTAACCTAAAAATTAAAATCATTCTTTCAATCAATTCCCCCTCAGGATATTTTCTCTGTGGAAGTCATTCTTCCAGTCACTTAGGCTTCAGATCTGTGATTCATCCTGAGAACTCTGCCTTTTCCTCAACTCATCAGTCACTGCACTAATTTCCTAGAGCCTCTGTGACAAATTACAACAAACTAAGTGGCTTAAAATAACAAGTGTATTCTCTTATAGTGATGGAGCCTAGAAATCAAAAGCCAAGGTGCCAGCAGGGCCGCGCTCCTTCCAAAGGCTTTGGGGACAATTTTTTTCTTGCCTCTCTTCTAGTTTCTGGCAGTTGCTAATAAACCTTAGTGTTCCTTGGCTTTTGGACATATCACTGCAGTCCTCTGCCTCTATCTTCACATGCTGTGTATCTTTGTGTTTAAATTTCCCTCTTCCTTTTTTTTTTTTTTTTGCAGTTTTGGAAATTTCCCTCTTCTTATGTAAGGACACTAGTCATATTGAGTTTAGGGCTCACTCTAATCCGGTTTAACTTCCACTTGGTTACATCTGCCAAGACCCTATTTCCAAATACGGTTACTCTGTTTCAACATCAGCAGTCAATTCACAGTTTTCAGATCGTACAAATTAAAGGGCTCAATCTCACAAGACTGCCCCCACTTTAAATGCCAGTAGCATATCCAAGCCACTCATACTTCTAACCAACTAGCTATAAATTAAGTGTTCCCATGACTCCCTTTCATCTTCGATAATTTGCTAGAATGACACACAGAATTCAACAAAACAATTTACTTAATGTTTACTCATTTATTATTAGGGATAAAACCCAGGAACAGCCAAATGGAAGAACTGCATTGGGCAAAGTATGGGGGCTGGGGAGGTGGGGCATGCAGAGGCACAGAGCTTCCATACCCTCTCTGAGTGAGCCACCCTCCCAGAAAGTCAAAGGGCTCACCAACCCAATGGCTGTCTTAATCTAGCTGCACAAGTTTTTGTAGAGGTCCATCTCCAGCCGCCTCCTCCCTGGACATCAGGAAAGTGGAGCTGAGAGCATCTACCATGCAATCAGCACACCTTTCTGGTGACCGGCCCCCATCCTAAGGCTATCTAAGGGTCCTCACTCTAATTCACCTCATTTACATAAATTCAAGTGTGATTGAAAGGGATCTGTTATGAATTATAAAAGACACTGCTATCACTTAAAATGTCCCAAGAGTTTTAAGAGCTGTGCCAGGAACTGGAGACAAAGACCATATATATTTCTTATTACACTACTGTCACATTCTAAGGTTCTGAATGGACATGAAATAAAAAATCCATAAGACACTATTCAATCCAATGCAGTCACTAATGCCAATGAATTCTTCCTTTATATTGTCTCTCAAATTTCCTACACTTCTTTTCATTCCTGTTGCTAATATCTTCACTCACACGCTCTTCTCTGAATTCATCTCGCCAGTTTATTCAACTAATGTATTGAATACCTACTGTTTACTCATTCACTGGAATATGGAGGTAAACAAAGATTCCACACTGTGGTTTATGTTGTAGTGAGTAAGAGACATAAACAACTATGCATTGAGTGTAAGTGAGTGCTAAGAAAAAATATTAGCAGGTATGCTGTCAGGCAAGTCTTCTCTTTTAAGGTAACATCTGAGCCTAGACCTGAAGGAAAGGGGAAGGATGCCATGTTGTTACATAAAAGTGTTACAGACAGAAGGAATAGTAAGTATGAGAGAGGGGCAGGAATCAACTTGGGATGATGAAGGAGCATGAAGAGCCCCAGGGACTAGAATAGAGAGGCAGTAGGAAGCCCAAGGATACAGGCTCATTGACTTTCATCCTGAGTAAGGCTTTCAAACACACTGGATGGTTTTGAATTGAGAAATGATACCTGAATTATATTTTAGAAGGATCTCTGTGGCTGTTAGATAGAGGGGCAAGAGAATACTCAGAGAGACCACTTTTTAGTAGTCCGGGTTAGAGATCAGGGTAACTTGGAGTAGAGAACTAGTGGTAAAGTGGTGGTTAGATTCTGTATGTATTTTAAAGGCAGAGCTTACATGGTTGTAGGGTAGGAAAGAGGTGAAACAAAGATGACTATGATTTTGAACTTATGCAGTTGGTAAAACAGACTCACTATTTACTGACATGCAAGACACTCTGGAAGAACAGGATTGGGAGTAAATTAAGATGCCTATTTGGACACATGAACTTTTTGAGAGGCCCATTAGAGTTCCATGTGAAGATGTTAAATAGTCAGTTGAATAGTCAATCTGGAGTTCCCAGGGAAGTCTGGGCTAGAGATAAAGACTCAGGAGCCATCAGCATACAAATGGTATTTATAGCAATGGGATTAAACTCCTGAAGGAAGGTTGAGAAGAGAATAAATCTGAGGATTGAGCTTTAACAGAATTCTAAAGTTTAGAAGTTGAGAAGATAAGAAGAGACTGAGAAGGCGTAGCCAGTATAGGAGAAGAACCAAGAAAGTATTAGATGCCAAGTGAAAAGAAAATGCTTCTGGAAGGATGAGGTGTGTCAAATGACATTGATAGTAAAACGATAAGGGAGTACATGGCTGTGTGGTGATCATTAGTGATCTCGGCTAGAGTTATTGCTGTAGAGTTGTGAGTATACAATCCTGATTGAAGTGGAATCGAGGGGAATTGGTTGGATGAGAAAAATTATAGTTTGTCTAAGGAGTTTTGTTGTGAAGAAGAGCTGAGGAATAGGGAAGCAGCTAGTGAGGGTTGTGGGATCTATGGATTTTTTTTTAATTTAAAAGGGAGAAATTATAGCAGGGTTTAATAGCAAAGGGATAATTGATGCAGAAGAAAGGGGACAGTTGGAGGAATGATATCCTTTAGTAGGTAAGTGGGCATAAGATTCAGTTTGGAAGTGGGAGGGATAATGTGTTAGTTCATTCTGGCTGTTCTAGCAAAGTGTCACAAACTGGGTAGTTTCATAAACAGCAGAAATTTATTTTTCACAGTTTAGAGGTTGACAAGTCCAAGACAGAATTATCATTGGGTTCCATGTCTGGTGAGGACCCTCTTTCTGGTTTATGGATGTTCCTTTTAGCCATGTCTTCACATGGTAAAAGGGAACAAATCCCTCTGGGGGCCTATTTTATAGTCTTGGGCCTAGCGATGTAATCACCTCCCTTACCATCACCTTGGGAGTTAGGATTTCAATATATGAGTTTTAGAGGGACACAAACCTTTAGACCATAACAGTTAGGAAATGATGTATTGATTATAATTGGCAAAACACAAAATTATGATTATGAATTTTTGATGAATTGAAAGATGTTGTGGGAGTTAGTTACCCACTGATTGGTGTTATTTTCTTAGTGCAGTAAGGAGAGTCATCAGTTCAAAGTGTAAAGGATGGAGATATTAGAGATTTGAAGAGAGACAAGAAGATATAAAAGAGTTATATAGGAGTTTGAGAATGATTGGATTATGGAAAATAGAAGGATTGCCAGGGAATAGTAGGGCCCATTTAAAGGTAGTGTTTATTGGCTCAGCACCTGTAGCTCAGCGGCTAGAGTCCCAGCCACATATACCAGAGCTGGCAGGTTTGAACCCAGCCTGGCCCTGCCAAACAACAACTACAACAACAAGATAGCCAGATGTTGTGGTGGGTGCCTGTAGTCCCAGCTACTTGGGAGACTAAGGCAAGAGAATCACTTAAGCCCAAGAGTTTGAGGTTGCTGTGAGCTGATGCCGTGGCACTCTACTGAGGGTGACATAGTGAGATTCTGTCTCAAAAAGAAATAAAATTAAAATAAAGTTAGTTTTTGTTAATTTAAGATAAACCTAGTCAGCACATTTAGGTGTATAGGCTTGCCACCTATGTCCAGTTGCATTAAGTCCAGGCGTGCAGTAAGAGAATTATTTAACCAGTATCTGACTTTTTCTAGGCAGGTTTGAAGAAGAGAAAGAGTTGAGTCAAGTTGAGTCAATAAAAGTGTCTTACAGAAAATGATTACAATGATGGAGTCTAAGGTATTTATTGGGTCTTTCAATCAACTAGTATGCACAGACAGTGTGAAAAAAATGTGTATACATTTTAAGAAAGGAAAAACTGATTTGAGATGTTGCTTAACCCCAAGAATAGTCCATATCACAAAGTCCCAAAGCTGCAGATGATGGCATGGATGTGGGGAGAAGGGAACACTGTTACACTGTCGGTGGGATTGCAAACGAATACAGCCTCTATGGAAAGAATTATGGAAAATTCTCACAAAGCTGAAAGTAAACTTCCATTTGGGCCTGCAGTCCCATTACTAAGTATCTACCCAGAAAAAAAAAACATCATTTTACCATAAGGACATTTGCATGAGAATGTTCATTGCAGCTCAATTCACAATCTCTAAGATGTGGAATCAACCCAAGTGGCCATCAACTCATGAGTGGATTAATAAACTATAGTATATGTACACTGTGAAGTACTGTTCAGACATAAAAAAGATGGAGACCTTACATCTTTTGTATTTACCTGGATGGAGTCAAAGAACATTCTTCTTAGTAAAGTATCACAGGAATGGAAAAGCAAGTATCCCAATGTATGCAATACTACTATGAAGCCAATAGATAAATAACTACATGCCCACATGACAGAAAACCCCAATTAAACTCAAGTTTGGGGATAAGGAGAGAGGGAAGGAGTGGGAGAGATTGGTAAGCTCTCACCTAATGGGCCTAGTGTTAAGGTTTTACAGCATACCTCCTGGTGAAGGGCTCCACTACAACTTGAACTTTACCTAACAAATGCAAACAGTGTAACCATTGATTAATATGAGAGTAATCATTTGTACTCTCATATTAATCTGAAATAAATAAGCAAAAAGAAAACATAATTTGTATCATCTAGTCCTCTGATGGCTCCCCTCTCTTACCAGAATAAAATGCAAACTCCATAAAAATAAAAACCTGCATAAACCTCCATAAAAATTAAAATTGTAATAATATATATACTAGTCACAAAAGATGACTACAAGTCATATTGAGAACCCTTTGTAATTGCAGAAGTCAGACTTAGCTTGTCTATTACAAATTTAATCTTTTGATTTGCAAACAGTGCCTATAGGTATGTAAACAATGCTTATAGGTGGTCAAATAAGATGTTTGTTTGGTGGTAATGATGCCTGTACATGTTGTTTTTAAGCACTGTACAATCAGAGGGTTAACACAGCAAATTTAATACCACAGCCATGAAAGATGTTAAGAATAGGAGAAATTAGATAGAAGTGATATATTAACAGCAGACATCATCAGCTTCATGAAGCTATGAGCAGAAATCTGTAAACCAGACAGTCAGTGTACGTACAATGTTGAAAACTAAAAATGCTTGGGCGGTGCCTGTGGCTTAAAGGATAGGGCGCCAGCCCCATATGCCAGAGGTGGTGGGTTCAAATCTAGCCCTGGCTAAAAACTGCAAAAAAAAAAAAAAAGAAAGAAAACTGAAAATGCCAAGAGTTGGTTTTTAAAAGATTAATAGATTTGATAAAGCCATAGCAAGACTGATTTCTCCTCAAATGCCTCACAAGATAGATTAGATTAGATGGATAAAGAGCTACAAATGAACAATATCATGAATAAAAAGGGGGATATCACTATGTATCTTACAGATACTAAAACAAAAGAAGTATTATAAAAACTTATGCTAGGACGGTGCCTGTGGCTCAGTGAGTAGGGCGCCAGCCCCCTATACCAGGGGTGGCGGGTTCAAACCTGGCCCTGGCTGAACTGCAACAAAAAAATAGCCGGGTGTTGTGGCGGGCGCCTGTAGTCCCAGTTACTCGGGAGGCTGAGACAATAGAATCGCCTATGCCCAGGAGCTGGAGGTTGCTGTGAGCCATGAAGCCATGGCACTCTACCAAGGGCAACAAAGTGAGACTCTGTCCCTAAAAACAAACAAAAAAAACTTATGCTGATTAATTTGTGGTTAATTATGCTAATTATGTAATTTATATGGAATGAATACATCTTTTTTTATTAAATATATATAGATAATGAATACAGTCATGCATATGTGGGGTATAATGTGCTGATTTTTTATACAATCTGACGTGGTTAGATCAAACCAGTTGATATAGCTTTCACCTCTTGATTATTGTACCAAAACATCTGTGTTCTACACTTGACAGATTTGACTTGTACCCTTGTCATATGCTTCATAGATGTGGTCCTGCCTTTTACCCTCACTCTGTCAAACTTCCCCCCTCCCCTCCCTTCCCACTCCATTTCTCTCCTTCGTCCTGGGCTATATTTATGTTCTATCTTTCATAATAAAGTGTGAGTAAATATAAGTAGGTTTCAAAGAAGTACTGAGTACATTGGATACTTTTTCCTCCATTCTTAAGACATTTTATTCAGGAGAATATGTTCCAGATCTCTCCATGTAAACACAAAAGAAGTAACGGCTTCATCTTTTTTTAAGGCTGCATAGTATTCCATGGTATACGTATACCACAATTTATTAATCCATTCATGGGTTGATGGGGACTTGGGCTTCTTCCATGACTTGGGTATTATGAATTGAGCTGTAATGAATAAAAGCCTAATATAAGAAGAATTAGAAAATCTAAATCATCATATATATATATATATATATTAAGGAAAAGAAGTTCTTTTTTTTTTTTTTTTTGTAGAGACAGAGTCTCACTTTATCGCCCCTCGGTAGAGTGCTGTGGCACACAGCTCACAGCAACCTCCAATTCCTGGGCTTAGGCGATTCTCTTGCCTTAGCCTCCTGAGTAGCTGGGACTACAGGCGCCTACCACAACGCCCGCCTATTTTTCTGTTTTGCAGTTCTGCCGAGGCCAGGTTTGAACTTGCCACCTTCAGTATATGGGGCCGGCACCCTACTTGCTGAGCCACAGGCGCCGCCCGGAAACGAAATTCTTAATAAAAAACCTCACACAAAGAAAATTCCTCATTTGGCTTCATTGGTAAGTTCTTCCAAATGCTTAAGGAAGAAATAATACCAATCTTAAACTCTTCCAGATTTAAAACCTGATATCATTATACGAAAAGAAAAATCATATCATAGACACAGATATAAAAATCTTAAACATTGGGTGGTGCCTGTGACTCAGTGGGTAGGGCGCCAGCCCCATATACCAAAGGTGGTCAGTTCAAACTTGGCCCTGGCTGAACTGCAACAACATCAACAAAAAAATAGCCGGGCGTTGTGGCAGGCACCTGTAGTCCCAGCTACTCAGGAGGCTGAGGCAAGAGCATCACCTAAGCCCAGGAGCTGGAGGTTGCTGTGAGCTGTGTGATGCCACAGCACTCTACTGAGGGCGATAAAGTGAGACTCTTTCTCTACCAAAAAAAAAAAAACTTACACATCATCAAACTGAGTCTAGTAATATGTTAAAATCATAATATATCATGAGCATATAGGGTTTATTCTAGGAATACAGGTGACTTAACACACAAAATTGGTTGGTTTAATTCAACACCCTAACAGAACAAAGAGGGAAAGCTATTATGGTCATCTTAGTAGACACAGAAAAATAATTTGATAAAATTTAACATTCTTTCATGATAAAAACGCTTATCAAATTTGGAATAGAGGGGATTTTCAATTTGAAATAGTATCTACAAAAATCCTGCAGCATACTGATTAAAATGTTGAATGCTGGCTCAGCGCCTGTAGCTCAATGGGCTAAGGTGCCAGCCATGTACACCTGAGCTGGCGGGTTCAAATCCAGCCTGGGCCCACCAAACAACAATGATGGCTGCAACCAAAGAATGGCCAGGCGTTGTGGCGGGTGCCTGTGGTCCCAGCTACTTGGGAGGCTGAGGCAAGAGACTCGCTTGAGCCCAGGAATTGGAGGTTGCTGTGACCTGTGATGACACAGCACTCTATCCAGGGTGACAGCTTGAGGCTCTGTCTCAAAAAAAATAAATAAATAAATAAAAATAAAAATAAAAAAGAAATATTTCATTATCATTCTACTTGATCTGGATACACCTGATATTGAAATTGGAGAAAATAGGCTCAGCGCCTATGGCTCAACGGGCTAAGGCGCCAGCCATGTACACCTGAGCTGGCAGGTTCAAATCCAGCCTGGGCCTGCCAAACAACAATGGTGACTGCAACCAAAAAATTGCCGGGCGTTGTGGCGGGCGCCTGTAGTCCCAGATACTTCGGACGCAGAGGCAGGAATTGAGCCCAGGAATTGGAGGTTGCTGTGAGCTGTGATGCCGGCACTCTGTCCAGGGTGACAGCTTGAGGCTCTGTCTCAAAAAAAAAAAAAAAAAAAAGCAAATATTGGCTCTGTGCCATAGCTCAGTGAGTGGAGTACCAGCCACATACACCAAGGCTGGTGGGTTCAAACTCGGCCTGGACCTGCTAAACAAAGATGACAACTGCAACAATAACAAAGAGAAAAATGGCCAGGCATTGTGGTGGGCACCTGTAGTCCCAGGTGCTCAGGAGACTGAGGCAAGAGAATTGCTTAGGCCCATGGCACTCTACTGAGGGCAAGATAGTGTGACTCTGTCTCAAAAAAAAAAAAAAAAAATGTAAATATTGCTAAGAAAAATTAAAGAATGACTAGATAAAGAGAAAACTGGGCAGTGCCTATGGCTCAATGGAGTAGGGCACCAGCCCTATATGCTGGAGGTGGTGGGTTCAAACCACGCCCCAGCCAAAAACCACCAAAAAGAAAAAGAAAACTATACCATGTTTGTGATTTGGAAAATTTGGTATTCAGAGATGTCAATTCTTCCCCCAAAGTACACAAGTTGAATGCAATCCTAATCAAAATCTCAGCAGATTTCTTTTTAAAAATTAGAAAATTTATATGAAAATACAAAGGATGGCTCAGTGGCTGTGGCTCAAGTGGCTAAGGTGCCAGCCACGTACACCTGAGCTGATGGGTTCGAATCCAGCCCGTCCCGCCAAACAACGACAGCTGTAACCAAAAAATGGCCGAGCGTTGTGCTTGAGCCCAGGAATTAGAGGTTGCTGTGAGCTGTGATGTCACAGCACTCTACCCAGGGGGACAGCTTGAGGCTCTGTCTCAAAAAAAAAGAAAATACAAAGGACTAGGTTAGGACACCAAAGCAATCTCGGAGAACAGTAAAGCTAGAAGTCTTATACTCTTAGACTTTTAGATATCTGTAAGGATAGATAGACAAATGGAACAGAATAGAGTGTGGAAACAGACCCATAGATATATGGACACCTGATTTGCCATAAAGCCACCCCTGAACTTAATAAGGAAAGGATAGTCATTTAAATTTAAGGTTTTAAGTCAATTAGTTATTCTCAATTCAGCCTTACAACATAGATAAAAATGACCCATAGACCTAAGTGTGAATGGTGTAAAAAACAAAAAAACTCACCCCAAATAAATAAAACTTTCGTAAGAAAATGGGAAGAAATCTTAGGATTTGAGGAACAGAACATAAAAAGTACTTATAAAAAATATGATAATTTGTATTTTATTAAAACTAAGAACTTTTTATCAAAGAACAAGAGAAAGAAAATGCTACCACAGGCTGGGAGAAGGGCAAATGTGTAATAAATACATCTGAGAAAGGATCCGTATCCTGAATATATAAAGAACTCCTCCAAATCAATATAAATAGATTGCCCAAGTTTTTTTTTTTTTTTTAAATTCAGCCAAAGACTAGGATAGGTAAGTCATGAAGAAGAGGATACCTGGATGGCTAATTTACTTAAGAAAAGGTATTTAACAGGCCAGGAAAATGCAAATTAAAAACTTTAATTAGGCTTGTCACAGTTGCTCACACCTTTAATCCTAACACTCTGGGAGGCCCAGGCAGGTGGATTGCTTGAGCTCAGGAGTTGAAGACCAGTCTGAGCAAGAGCAAGACCCCATTTCTAATAAATATAGAAAAAACTAGCCAGGCAGAGTGGCACATATCTGTAGTCCCAGGTACTCAGGAGGCTGAGGCAATAGGATCATTCAAGCCTCAGAGTTTGAGGTTGATGTGAGCAATGACCCCATGGCACTCTCCCTAGGGCAGCAGCTTGAAACTGTCTCAAAAAAAAAAAAAAAAACTTGCAATTATATACTACTATACTCCACCAGAATATCTGAAAGACTGGCAAGAATGTAGAACAATTGGAACTCTAATTTATTGCTGGTGGGCATGTAATTGGTAGAACTATCTTAGAAAACTGGCAGTATCTACTGAAGCTAAAACATATAAGAATGTATCCTCGAGAGAATGAGGTACTTATATCCATCAAAAATATGTTCAGGAATGTTCATTAAAACTTTATGATATCCCCAAACTGGAAACAAATTCAAATTTTCATCAAAATGGATAAAATGTAGTATATTTTTGCAATGGATACTGTGACATGAAACAACATAACTTAGTCATATAGATAAAATACTGAGAAAAAAAGTCCAGATACAAAAGAATATATACTCTGTGATTTATTTTCTTTTATATGGACGAATGGCTAGATATAGACAGATGGACTCCTTAACATGAATGCATAAATAATACCACAGATACTTTTGGTGGTAAGTTCAGAAGAGTGGTTAGACAGGAGTATGAGAGAGCATTTGGGAGTACTAAAGGATGTGGAGTAATGGGAAGCATGAAAACGAATGCATATAAAGTGTTATTATAATAGTCCCAACTGGAAATAACCCAGATAACCTGGACAGTCAAATGAGTAAATATAATAGACTGTGACATAAGTGAAATATAATATGCGGCAGCAAATGAATTGTATCTGTAAGTAACAAATCTCAAAACCAGTGTTGAGTGAAACAAAAAACTAATTTATAAAAATACACATAGTGATTCCATTTACATGAAGTTCAAAAATAGACAAAACTTTGAAAAGTAGGCTGTATCTGTTTTTTTTTTTTTGAGACAGAACCTCAAGCTGTCGCCCTGGGTAGAGTGCTGTGGCATCACAGCTCACAGCAACCTCCAATTCCTGGGCTCAAGCGAGTCTCCTGCCTCTGCCTCCCAAGTAGCTGGGACTACAGGCGCCCGCCACAACGCCTGGCCATTTTTTGGTTGCAGCCATCACTGTTGTTTGGCGGGCCCGGGCTGGATTCGAACCCGCCAACTCAGGTGTACGTGGCTGGCACCTTAGCCCGTTGAGCCACAGGCGCCAAGCCAAAATATTCTATTCTAGATTTTTCTCAGTCTGACGTCTGCCTGTCAACGTTTGTGTGCAACATCATAAGACGAGGTCACCTTTAACAGACTTTCCCTAGGAGCCTCTAGCTTGGAGGTTTTAACTCCTTTCCTTACCTCTGATGGATGTTCGTCCTTTTTTCCTTCTCTAAATTTTCAAATGTGCCCTTAAGCGAAGATTTCAAAATAGGCACTGTTAAATTCTGCTAAGCACAAAACCAACAGTTCTGTGCCAGAGAGAGCCTTCCCCAAACTGGGAACTGCCTGAGTGTCTGTCTGGCTGGAACTGGTGCCAGCGAGTCCCGGGGCTGCTGCCGCGGCTGCGACTGCTGTGACTCGCAGAGGCCTCGTGGCAAGTAGATGGGCTGGGGCCGGGAACCTGAGTCGCAGTTCGACTCTGCTGTGCTTTGCTGAGCAGAGTTCACCTAAAAGTCTGACTTTCCAGAGCCTCAGTTTTTCAAATGGAAAAAAAGTTACTAACACAGGATTGCTAAGGGAATTAAATACCTTGTATGGGGTTGCACAAGGCAAAGGAAGGGAGTTACCCCCTTTTTGTTTTCTACCTTTCCTTCTAAACCAGAGAGGAGGTGACTCCCGGTGAAAAAGAAGGCAGGGGTTAGGTGATCTCTCAGGGTGGTTTTGGTCTGCATTTCTCTCTGTTGAGTTGAGGGAGGAGGGACAATGAGCATTATTTTATGTTTCTTGGCCATTAGGGACAGTCATCTTCAGAGACGTTTCTGTTCAGGATGCAATTACAACTTGAACTTTACCTTAGCAACGCAAGCAATGGAACCTAATCATTTGTACCTTCGTGTTAGTGTTAATATGAAATTAACAAAAGAAAAGAGAAGGCCCCCAGGTGTCTCCCACGGCCGAGGGGACGTTCTGCTCTCTGCGCCTCTGCCATCTCGCTGCTTCTGCTCCCCGGAAGCGGGTAGTCTGGCCTGCAGCCCCTGGGACCCGCAGAGCAGCTGTCTCAGCGCTCGCAGGAGGCTCAGGCTGCGGAAGGCTCTCATGCCCCATTTTGTCCCCTTTCTCTATCTTTTCCGACTTCCTTGGGGGCGGGCAAGGTGGTGTGCGTGAGAAGAGGAATGAAGCGGGCAGAGGGGGCACAGGGCCCTCTAACGTGGGCAGAAAGCAGGGTGAGTCTGAGCCAAGGCCACTCTTCTTCATGCTTCTGCACTGGCCCTCCCTCCCTCAGGCCGACCGTGGAGCCGAGATCAGGGTTGGCACACGCAGAAACAGCACAGGAGAGGAGCGCAGAGCCAAGGGGACTCGCTCGGTGAAAGCCAGCTGTGTGCCCGCTCCCGTCACACCGGTCTGGGTCTGTCTCCAGCACCACCCTCAGTGGCAGCAAAGATAAACGAAAGCCCTCACCTCGCATGGGCACTGGCCCAGCTCCCCCCCACCCCCCGCCCTTTAGCAGGGGTTAGAATAACATTTTTTGGCCGTATCTTTCTGAACATTTCCCTCACTCAGACTGCCTGTTAGTAAAAGTTCCTAACACAAAACAGAAATTACCAAAAGTAGGTTAGTGGAAAGGTGACAACTAGAACTTGTGGAAAAATTCTGAACCAGTGTATGATTGGGGGATTTAGCAGAGGGAACCGATAAACTAGGCCATACAAATCTATTGCACCAATATTTTTTCTGGCAAGAGATTGTTGGCTGGCTTTGCATGCAGTTTCATTTCAGGACTTAATTCCTCATTTGAAAAAAAAAAAAACTGGAGGAAAATTTTCCATTAGCTGTATCTTACTTAGACGCAGAGACAAAGCCTAGCTGATGCATATTATAATATATATGAAGCATAATTACATTAAAATAGTAAACTCCTAAGTTATTAGAAATAATGAACTTTTTTGCATAAAGTCATCCCATGAATTACTCTGGTGCTTGTCAGACCCCTAATCAAGAAGAGCTGCCTGAAACAGCAGAGGTGTCACCTGCCAGGACACTGCAGCCCTGCAGTGAATCAGGCCTGGGAGGGCTGGTTTTCCATTAAAGCTGCAGGATCAGAGGAAGTTACCCACTAGTGGTGCCCTTCCGTGAGTTCTTCTGTGGCATAAACGGCCGAATCTCAACAGTCCTAACAATTTTTCTAAAGTAATTAAAATACAAATAGAATTTTAGGCTATGTGATAACAGACAATGCAACAAAAAAACATTTTCCAATTGTTGGAGGGGCTGTGTATGATACATTCACAGTTCCCGCTGGTATCTTCCAAGCTTTTGTTTTTTTAAATAGAAAACGTAAATTATATTTAGCTTAAGTCTGCATGTGAATTTAAAAAATCACAAAAACATTTAGTTTCTCTAGAGCGTTTTGAAGCGAGCTTGTGTACAGTACTCACTCGCTTAGCCATTTTTTTCTTCAGATAAGAAAGGTAAATGTTAGGCCACTAGATAAATTATCACACATCTCCAATCACCGATGTTCAAGGTAAAGAGGCTTTGGTGTCAATCCTATCGATACGGCAGCAGGGTCTGGCAGGAGGGGTGTCCCTTTGTGCTTGACTGTGATAATGGTTATGTCACAGAATTATGTGCTTATAATTTTGTAATAAAAGATTGGTGTAGATTATCGGCTCATGAAAGGGGCATTATTTTAGTTCTGGCATGCACGTATGTAACTATGCATGCACGTGTGTATATGCATTTTTCTAAATCACTTAGGCACATTTGACTTTTCTTTCTAAGTAATGTAGATGGGCCAGACCAGGGGTTCCTAAGTTACATTAGAATCACCTATGATGATTTTAAACCTAGTGATGCCCAACTGATTAAATGGATGTTTCTGTGGGGTGTGAATGGGGAGTGGGCACCAGTGGTTTGACAAGGTCTCTGTCACTAGTGTTGAGACACAGGAGACTGAGTTTTGTCCCTGTCCTTACTACCAGTTGATCCCTTTTCTTCTCCTGTGGGGCGCTCTGCTGACGGTGACTAGAAAGGGGCAGACTGCACCAGTTATACGTGGCTCACTGCCAAGGTCCCAAGGCCCTAGCGGGGCTCTGCAGGGAGCTAGCCAGGGCTGCTGCAGACCCAGCCAGCCCCGGGCAGGTACCCTACAGTGGGGCAGCAGGGACAGGACAAGCGAAGAGGGTGCTGGAGTGGAGGGGGAGTGAAGACGCGGCCGTCCGGACAGCCGTGGGAGGACAGCGCGGTCTCTATGTGGGGATCCCTAAGCCAGCATCTGGGAGCTAGACGGAGGCCAGTGTGCAGCCTCTGACGGCCCCGTGGAGGGGGTTCGGCTGCACCCCTTTAGCTGCGAGGAGCCAGAAGAAGCTTTTGGCCAGGGAAAGGGACAACCTAAACAGGATTTCAGGAAGGTCGTTTTGGGCTGTGGGAAGGTCACTCAGCTTCCTGCACTGCCGACTCTCCATACCTGCTGCACAAAACAATCTTCTAACACGGCAACTGTTTTATAACTCGGCTTGTGCTGAAGTGCCTGGCTATAGATTTCTCAGTGCTTTTACCCAGAGAAATCTATGGCTCCGTATAAGCCCCAAAGAAAACAACAGTACAAAGAGAAGAAGTCATTCAGTCTCTATTAATCCGCAGGGGACACTTTAGGATACACTGAAACCATCTTGTAGAAAAGAATGCCTTCACCTTTAGTCAAACCGGACAGCTTCACCTCCAAACAAATGGAATTTATCGCAAACCCAGAACCATCTGTAGCATACGTATGACCAGGGCTGCATTAAGAGGACAGATGTGTTCTGCTCCCTGCGTCCCATCCCTATTAGTGGTACTTACATGCGTGGGTAGTAATCGACCTCATTATTAAATAAAAATGAATGAAGGTGGAGCTGTGAATAACACAAGTCGGAGCCCTTTCCTTTAGCAGGACGGTGACTTTTCCGGAATCAGTGTCCTGGAGGTAGAGGAGCTTAGTATCACTTAGTCTGCCCCCCTCATTTCACCATAGTGAAGGCCCTGTAACACCATCTCAATGCTTTCCTGGCTGGAATACAGTCCCCCTCCTGCTTTCCCATAAAAATACGGACTTCTACTATAGCAGTTATTTTATTTTGCTTAAAACATACTACTGTAGAAAGAAGAGACATGGACTTTAAACCCAGAAAAGTCTCAGTGCCAATTCCAGCCAGCCCACGGACAAGCTGCGTGACCCTAGGCATGTTGCTTACCCTCTCTGAGCCTCTTCTTCCCTCCTCTATAAAATGTCACCTAGTTTTAGATAAATAAGATAGACGCCAACTCAACCCAGAGAGTGATTACAAATTCTGAGCCCTGAAAATCCAGTAGATACCTTGAAAATTCCTTTACAATTTTAGTTTTGTTTCATTAAAAAAAAAATAATGAAGACAGGCTACTCTCTTCAGTTCCAAGGCTCACCAGTAGAGCCTTCCACAGCATGGAAGTGGCAGTGGACGTGGTCATGAAGTTTAAGTGAGATGCGCATGTCCAGTACACAGTGCCTAGGAGTGGACAAATCCTCTTCCCTCCCTCTCTGATTCATTTGTATCCGCTCCTCTCTGACCTCTGCTCATGCCCCTGTCCACCTCGCTCCCTTGTCCTGGCCACAGAGGCCTCCTCTCGGTCCCCCGAACGCACTCACCCGTAGCTTGTGCTGGTCTTTCCTGTGGAACGCCTCGCCCTCTCTTGCCCACCTGCAGGGTATCAGGTGGACAGCACTCCACCAGGCAGGCCTTTCAGAGTCTCAACCACGATTTCAGTTCCTCCCACCCTGAGCGTGGCCTCCACTCCGTCCTTTCCCATCACTCCTCCTCACAATCTATACTTAATCACGAGCATGTTTGCCGTGTCCCCTGTTACGTACACCTGCCCTCAGGGGTGGCCCCACACAGCAGGGGCTTCATACAATCCTGTTAAGCAAATGAATCGACGGCTCCTCAGTTTCTTGTGGGCTGGGTCTACCATCTTCAGTCTTCATGACCGGGCTCTGAAAAGTTCTAGTGACTGACCTGCAATGACTTTCCATATGTCACACTGCGGGTCAGTCAGTTGAGACCTGGTGCGTTTTGTCTACCCTGGAGCTGCCTATAATATTAACTTGCTTCATTTCACTCACGCTCACACTATTCTATAACTGGAATGGGGAAAGAGGAAGATGATAAAGGAAATATTCACAGCCGGTGGTGTCAAGGTTTCTTAAAAGTGAGTTTAAAGCAGCGAGGAATTAGCTAGCCTCACCTGTAAAATGTCTGTAGGAAAATGTTAACAGATAACCTTTAGCCGTATTAGAATTATTTAGAAATATTTCTGGACTGTGGAGTCCCACTCGGCTGTGAAACACCAGGTCACCTGAAGAAGTCAAGGCCGAGCGTCGTCCGTGTCCGGGGCTGCCTGTAGTGACGTGCAGGGCCAGGCGGGACTCGTCCCCTCCCCAGGGGCCTCTATCACAGACACTTACCAACCGTACGTCCCCTCGCCCAGCGCTGCGCCAGGTGCCTGGGGCTCAAACGGGAGCAAGACTCATCTTTTGCCCTCAGAAGTAACCGTCAGCAGGAACTGTGGAAGTGGGAAAAACCAGCTGTGGCGATGCAGCACGCGAGACACAGAGCCCTCCACCAAGTTCAAGGGTGAGAGGCGGGAAGGTGAGCACAGAGGAGGGACGCCGGGGCTGGGTTTGAAGGCCAGTGGGGGTCTGTGGGGTGACGGGGCTTGGAGCCTTCAGGCAGAGGAATAACTGGTGCTGGTGACGGGGAGGTGTATTCGGGGAGCCCCCCATGGTTGGTACACGAGGCCCGTGGGCACGGTGGGCGGGCATGGGCCAGGTGGCTGCGGAGCGAGGTGGCGCAGCCCCGAATCCCCTGAGCATGTGGACAAGTGCTCAGAGCATCTCGCTGCGCTCCCGGGCGCTCTGGGAGCTTTATGAATGGGCCACTCCTTTGGATTTAGCCCCTTGGAAGATCTCTCTAGAAGCTGACCGTGTCTGAAATCTCTGAGGAAGGTGGCTCGGTGGCCTGTGTGGCTGTGGCCTCCTGGGCTCACCCCAAAACATTTCAGTGCATCCGTGATGTGGGAGGGGGCTCATACAAACGTGGTTCTCTGTACTCACACTGTGTTATTTCCACTTGGGCCTCTCCAGAGAGACCTCCATGTCCCCAAGTAATTGTTCCCCAAGAAATACCCTTGTCTTTCCAAATGGAAAGGACTTTCCAGGAGAATCTGGGCACAGAGCTCAGTCTGGGGGAAAGCGGGCTCAGGAGAAGTATGTTCAGATGTCCCTGAGCAAGAGTCAGGTCTCTGCAAATTAAACCAGCAGGAACTTTTCAAAATTTCATTAAATTGGAAAGAGAATATGCCTCCTACTTTGGTGGCAGTGAAACAGCTTTTGATAGTTCACCCTATATTTCTACCTTAAAATATGATGAGCTAAGGTGGACAAGCTCTTTTAGACCAAGTTGATTTTTTCTGTTTTTTTTTTTTTTTTCTTGTTTTCTTAGTGTTAGGCCCAATCAGAGCTGTTGATTTATACCAAAGGAGCTAATTCTGCCATTTGTAGCTTGCCAAGGAAAATAATTCCAACAAGAGACCCTTCAAACCAAAATTTTATACAATGATGCATTATATAATCATCATCATCATATAATTCCTCTGGTTACAAAATAACAAAATTCCTCTGGCAAAAGTAATAAAAAAGTAGACTTATGATTATTTCTTACAAGGACACAACGTGAATGTTGTGAAGAATAAATACTGCTTTTCCCCTGATGGTTTTATTTAAATAGCGTAAGAATGGAAGTTGCAACATTTAAGAAAACTTACATATTTACTAAAGTTCTTTTTGGGTAAAGTCCAAAGAATATATGTTTTTGCACTGAGAAGTTTTAGATTCTATTACGCTAATAACGTTAGATGAATGAGTAAGTCAGGGGTTCTAAGGAAGCAGGGACCTTGATGAAATCAGCAGAGCCTCAAAGTGGCTGCAGCAGCCAAGGACAGCGGGCCCAGCTCTTCTCCTTCAAGCCTCTTCCTCTCCTTCCAATGTGACCCGCACCACCTCCCCCTGCCAGCCTGGCCCCTCTTCCTCCTGGACCTTGCAGGGCAGAGGCAGCTCCTCTGAAGCTCTGCCCAGGTTCTGGGCCCTGCATAAGCCCATGCCCAGAGCTCCCATGCTAGAGGGGCCCCTCCAGGCCAGGCACCTGCTGCCGCCTTTCTCCAGCACCACTGTGAGCTGTACAGTCTGAGCCGGCCCCTCTTGCTTCCTGCTCCATCTTCGGCATCTGCTTTACTGCTTAACACAAAGGAGGTGCTCGGAGAAGACCAGCCTGGCATCTCTCAGCCTCCCGGGAAGATAACTTCCTTACTTACTATGTACCTGCCACAAGCAGAAAGATCCCTTGTTCTAAGTGTTTATTTTTCCAGATACCAACTTCTAAGAATTATCGGACCCCATGCAGGGGAAGCAGGCGGGGCACAGAGAGGTCAAGTTGTCTGAGGTTCCAAACGCACCAGTAAGGAGCGCAGGTGTGAAGCGGGCGGTGTGGCTCAGGTGCTACTCATCCCGGCGTCTGCTCTGCTGTGCTGTCCCCTAAGAGGGAAAGGGACCCCACTGCCTCCAGAAACAGAGTGTCACCTCTACAAGGTTCTCCTGGGACGGTCACCCCCATGAGGTAAATAGCCGTAGGGCCAAAATGGCTGGCTGGGTTTTCCTTGGGCTGAAGCAAAACCGCCTCCTTTCCTTTCTATCCTTTTGCCCAGTTCTGCTCTCAGGAATGCCCTTGGAATAGTTGATTTTCTCTTCCACGTTAGCATAAAAACATGATCTTACTGCACGTTTGTAACCCTTGCAAACATTCTGCAGTTGATATTCAGTGCTTTCCCCTAAAATGAGATAAGCTTCCCTTTCATCATTCTGATTTAGTGAGACTTTGTTATTATTAGAAGGGGCTTCATCCAGAAACGTAATTTATCCAAAGTGTATTTTGAGACTGATTTTCAAAATGGTTGGAACATAGCTGCAGTCGGATCACCGGCAGCCAGGAGGGCCACGGCTTGATGCCTGAGTCTGACAGGCCCCATCTGTGCTCTCCACAGAGGCGGCCACACGCGCGGGGACACTGCAAGGTAAAGACGCACTCAAAGGTTCATAAAACAACACAGCGCAAGCTGGCGGAGCTGATTAAATCCGAACTTCCTCGCCACTGTGCCCTGCCGCTCTGCAGGCTGGGTGGAATCTGGTTTTACCGCCCTGGGATGCCGCTGGGGGCCAGGGCCTGCATCGCCCTTACCCAGCATATCACACTCAGGCTATTTCTGAAAAGCTATTTACAAAATGGCCTTTCTTATTTATGAACATTTCATTTATGAAAATAAGAAAAATAGAAACTCAGAATTCAGCCAAGATTATGGCAAAGGAAGCCTGCCTTTACCCTTTTCCTTCCAGTCCTGGGGACGTTCAAATCACTTCCCCATGTCACTAAGAACACCCCTCACACTTCTAGAAATGCCCAAGGGGGCAACGCAGGCCGAGGGGATGCTCAGAATGCAGATTTTGAGGCTGTACAAGTGAGTGAAAGGAAAGCAAACGTGGGCGAACAGGCGCCCGCAGCCTGAGGTCAGCCGGGCCGGGAAGGCAGAGGACGGGCGACCGATTCTGATTATCGGAATTTCAGTTACACCAAGCTTTCAATTTCCACGAAAGGAGGGAAGGGATTCTTTTTGGTAACACAGGGGCCTGGGTTAAGTCCCCAGAAGAAACCCGGCTCTGGGACAGAAGCCCAACATAGGCAGCCGCACACCGCCGGGGCTCAGCCCTCGTGCTTGCTGTCCATCTTGTCACCCCCCAAATGGAGGACAGAGCAGCTTTTCCATGCGTGAGGGCCAGCCCTGACCTCTGTGGGATTATGATGCACGCTGAATGAAGATGCTACGTCGAGACCAGTGAGTAAGAATTCAGGAAGCACCAGAAAGTCTGCTGGGGACTGGCCGAGGGTCCAGGGCCCGGGGACTCAGAGGGAACAGGAGTATCTCCATACAACGTAGGATTTAGGCATTATCTAGATACTACGTCCATGGACGTTAAGCTAAAATCAACAATCTCAAAAGCAGCCATTAACAATTTTATTTTCCTTCTTGATCTTCGTTCATTTGGGTACTTGACATTTGGGGATTTATAAGAGAGGAGGGGACTGACTTAGGTGACAGCATTTTAGAAGTGTGGTCGGCCAACCATGGATCAAATATATCTGAGGGGGAAAACCCAATAAAAATAACATTACACCAAAAAAAAATTATAGCAAAAATAATAGAGCATAGTGGAGATTTACACAGCATTTAAAGTAACCTAGATGATTAAAGGTAGGGGCGGATGTGTGTAGGTTGTACGCATCATGGATTTTGGGATCCACAGGGATGCTGGGACCAATAGCCCTCAGAAACCAGAGATGACTCTATAAGGACCACGAATACCCCAGTTGTGTTTTTCCTTTCAAAAGTTAAAACAGGCATTAACTTCTCTCACCAACAAACCAAAGTAAAATCACAGACACAAAACAGCCACAGAGAGGCCATGGTGGGCCCCCCCCCCGGCTCCCTTCTCAGCCCCGCTGATCCCTCTGGCCCCTCTCGGCCCCGAGTTCTCATCTCATCAGTGGCCAGATTGGGTTGACGCTGCGTCCTCAATACTTAACACTGCCCAATGCACAGCAAGCAAAGGGAAGCTACCAGAAGAACGGCTGATTCCAGGCAGGGGAGGGCCTGCTGCCGTTGGGGAGGAGACTCGCACAGGAGGAGCTATGATCACATGTCAGCAGCTCTGCAGGGCAGGAGAGTGAAGGGGGTAGGGAGCGGCATGGCCCGCAAGCCACTCAGAGAAGGGTGCCCTGAGCCGCCTCCTTTCCCGCAGGGGTCCTTAAGTAGGGGCCGTCTGCTCACTCACGGTAAGGGTGGGCCAAGATTTAGGGGTCTGGGGGAAGAAGAGGAACTTAACCAAAAGTTGCCAAAGATACCTTTCCCACTGGACAAAAGAATTCAGCTAATCATTAATGGAGCCAAGGATGAAGATTTGGAGAGTCCGTGTCAGGCCTTGCAGACCGGGGGTTGGGAAGGCAGCATGGCGGGGGTGGGGATCTGCCCACCTTCTCTACCATAGGAGAAGGGGACTTCCTTGTAGTAAGCCGTTTTCTAGAACACAAAGTGTGGGAAGATTCCAGGATTGAAGGGTCAGGTGCAAGTTCACATTTATCCACCCTTGTCCCTTCCTTTCTGTCCTGTCAGCGTCCCAGCCAGGTGCTATCTGCAGGCTGCAATGGCCTCTGCCTTCTGCCTTCAGCCTCCTCTATTTCCAAATTGCCTCCAACCCTTCCTCAGAATTATTCCTTGGTACAAATCCAGCCATGTCGCTCTTTGTAAAATCCAAGTAAAATAAAAGGGCCAAACAACCAACCATATTCTGAGCTACAATAATTCCTGGACTTTCCCTCATTACATGCAGGATGAAGGACACTCCTTCACACGGGGCCCTGACAGCTGGCTCTCGAGGGACCACCGATGGCCTCCCCACACCCTTCTTTCTGTCTCTGATGTGTTCTGTACTCTGGGGCAGCCAGACAGCCAGGGTACCCTGAAAATGCCCACGTTGTCCTAGTGCTGTGATTCTGACCATCAATTTCACCTACCAGGAATATTTTTTCTATTTAGATCTGTTGAAGTTTCACTCTCTATTTAGGGCCCAGTTCAAATGTTACCTGAAAATGTCTTTTATTCCCACAGAGAGTATTAATCTGTTGTCCTCCTCAAAACTTCTTGGCTTGAAGCAGCGCTTACCCTATGCCACTCCGTATCTGTAATTGCTGTTTTTGTCATTATGCTCCCACTCAGGAGAGAGCCCCTTCTCCTCCCGAGCATGCCCTATGGTCCTTATAGCAGGTGCTGTGCGTCATAAGAATGTGTTGAACAAAATGAAGACAAAAAGTAACATGAAGTTCTATTTCACTTGTTTAAAATATGCTGATCAGTAACAAATACAGCTATGTATTCCCTCATCCTCTTGGAATCACACAAAAACAACAAAGAAAATAAACATCAAAAATTCTATTCTCAGTGAAACTAGGAGGCAGATTAATGACCCACATTCATGAGAGGGATCTCAGTGATTGGCCAGAAGTTGTGCAGAAGGGGAAAAAGAAGGCCTAGCAATGGCAGATCCCTCTCGAGACCCATCCAAAATGCAAAGGCACATTGCTCGCAGGAGTGGAGACAGGACCGTGGATGAGCAGGGTTGGTGGAAGAAGCCCTCCTGGACGTACAAGAACCAGGCTACACAAACAATCATCCAGATGAGCCACATTTGCAGGAGGCTTTCTGTGTCAGTGTCAGACCCTCATTTTCTGTTAACACAGATGTGTATGAATAGTCGGCCCAGGAAAATCCAAGCCATTCAATAATAAGTAATCTTTGAAAGAGGAAAGGAAGAAAGTAAAGAAAAGGAATCAGTACCATGTTAATATAAAGATGCCATGAGAAAAAGTTGTAATGGAAACAGGTAAAATCTAATACATTTTTAAAAGGCACACAGGAAAAATGTTGCCATTGAGGAGACGGAAAAATTGATCAGACATTTGACACGTGTTTAGAAACACAAAGAGAAGCTTGTGAAACAAGTATCTCCAAGAGTAAAGAACACAAAGAAGAAACGTGATAATTCAAGGGAGAGGTGGCAAATCAACAGAAGACGACACGGGACTCAGGAGAGAAGGAGGAGGAGGTAAAACCCTCACAGGAATGAAGACGGAACCCGAGGAGACACCAAGTGTGATGTAAAGAATGGGCATGCAAGATAAAAGCGAGAAACCCGCAAAACAAAATTTCAGTAAGAAAATAATTGTGAAAATATTACAGGAGATTCAGCAAACTCATAACTAGCATCTCTGAGGAAAAACAAAACCAACAAAGGAAGTATTGAAATATACCATAAAGCATGTGAATCTACATGTGTGAATATCCTTAAATTTATGTGCCAAAAGAGCATATTAATATCATGTACCACATTAGGTGAACTAGAAATCAGCAACAAAACCTATCTTAGTAAAGTTATTGAAGTTTGAAGATAAGCACTCATTTGGGTAGCTAGTCACGTATTGGGTATCTTCACAAAGTCTTCACAAACCAAACACCAGAGTGATGTTGGAGAAGGAAGGTGGTTAGTACGAAGTGCCAGGAATCTGTCTTCCCACCTAGATGACAAGAGTTGCACTGGCAGAATCTGACTGCTGCTAACTACTTTGGAATTCTGAAGTCTTGCAGCTTCCAGGGAAAGGCTTAGATGGTAGATGATGGTTCATCATGGTCAATGTCAGCTCTTAGTGCAGCAGTGGCTACTCTCTCTCCACTCTGGAGCCCTGAGTCAGGTAGGTGCCCACACTCCTGATGCAACTTACATGTGGCTTGTAAAACCAAGTGGGCAATGCGGACCTTGCTCATGTCTGACACAGAGATACCATAAAACAATTTTATAAAAGAACGAAAGAATGGTAAACCCTGACGAAAAAGGAGAATCTGATAAGAGTAAATGAGATTCAAATGTCCAATTTTCAACAACAAAAAAATGAAGCATTTAAAGAAACAGGGAAGTATGATCTATTCAAAGAAAAAATAAATTGGCAGAAACTATCCCTAAGAAAGACCAGATGCAGACCTGCCAGATAAAGACTTTAAAATAAATATCAAATAAGATATAGAAAACATGTAGGAACAACAACAACAAAAAAATATATAATAACTAAATTGAAAAATTCACTAGAGGGATTGAAAGCAGAGTTGAGTAAGCAGAAGAAAGAATTAGTGAACCTGAAGATAACACAATTGAAATTTTAAGAATGAGGAACTGAAAGTAACAAGATTGAAAAAAAAAACTAAACCGAATCTACACGACCTGCAGGACGTTACCAAGCAAACCAATTCTGTGGGAGCTCCAGTAGGAAAATAGAGAGAGAAAGGAGCAAGAGATTTGGAGAGACAAGGACTGAAGCCTTCCCAAATTTTAGGGAAGTGATGGATCTACAAATCCAAATGCTCAACAAGCTCCAAGGAAGATAAACCATAAAGCAATCTGCTGTGAGACATGTTATAACCAAACCTTTGAAATCCTCAGACGTATGATCTTATAGTAGGAAGTGCTAAAGAAATCCTACATGATGGATGAATGGACAAATAATGGTATACACATACAATGGTATATTGTTTACCTTTAGAAAAGAATGAAGTTCTGATACATAACCTCATTATGCTCCGTGAAAATAAGCCAAACACCAAAGGACAAATATTGCATGATTCCATGAGATACTTAGAATAGTCAAATTCATAGAGACAGATGTACAACAGCGGTTACAAGGACCGGGGGAGGACAGAGAAGGGGAGTCATGTTTCAGGGTGCAGAGTCTCAGGTTGGGATGGTGACAAAACTCTGGGGATGGTTGGTGGTGATGGTCTCACAACACTATGAATACACCCAATGCCACCAAACTGTACCGGTACAAACGATCACATGGTTAATTTTGTATTGTGTATGTTTTACAGCACTTAAAAAAATAAAGAAGAATATGGTGAAACTACATCTCTAAAATACTCAAAGAAAGAAAGAATAAAAAGGAATTTTATGTCTGACTAAATTTGCCTTCAAATTACCATACCTAACAGGTTAGGGACGGCTTTAAACCTGCAAGAACTAGGGGAATATATTTCTAATTAGTCCTTTTGGAAGGTCCTTTAGAAGGGAGCACTACAGTAAGAGGACTGGTGCTGAGCACTTAACATGTAGGCAGAACACAGAACGAGAAGGGAGGCTAAGGGTAACTGAAGAGTTCCATGATACAGGCTCCAACAATGGGGAACAGAGAGAAGAAGGGGTGTGAATTCTGCAGTAGAACACACTTTTGGTTTCTCAATCGGTAAGAACTGTGAGTCAAAGGATTTTACCTAATGCCAACAAATCAAGTTACAGAAGTGCACACAAAGGCAAAACACCTGTCTGTTAAGACAATATTTTTAAAACTCTAGTGTGAGACTGGGCGTGGTGGCTCACACCCGTAGTCCCAGCTACTCAGGAGGCTGAGGCAAGAGGATCTCTTGAACCCGGGAGTTTGAGGTTGTTGTGAGCTATAATGGTCTCAAATAAGTAAATAAACAAATGTCAATAAATAATAAAATCTGGTGTGAGGAGAGGAGGAGTAAAAACAGCACTTTTTTATTGCTTTATAGTAGGAAATGAGTAGATAACGTCCTTTGGCAAGAACGAAATCTAAGAGTTTTGTTAAACAATGAAAATGGTAGTGACTTGAACAAAATCCACTCTTACAAAATTTCAGAAAAACAACAAAAAGTCACAGAAGTTAAAACACTTATGAAAGCCTTTAAAAAACTATAATACATGATGAGAAATGCTAGCAAGGAAATGATTACAGAGACAGAGGAAATTTAGGAAAAGTTATTTATGTTTAATTCTATAAAAATATATTTAAATGGCAGAGGTGATGGATAATTTTATGCCAAAACAGAATTCACTAAAACCGATCCCAGAGGAAATAGAAAAATTTAAACAGATGTGTTTCTTTAATAGACAAAATAGAAAGAAACCTTACTCTCCAGTCTCCTAATTAAGTTCCACGTCAAGGTGGTTTCACAGGAAATTCCTACCAAACATTTAAAAAGCAAAAGATTTCAATGCTATTTAAAATTGCTCCAGAGCTATAGTTGGATTATAGCCTTCATATGAAAGCTATAAATTAGCTTCATAGTAGGGCTGAGTACATTGGATACTTTTTCCTCCATTCTTGTGATACTTTGCTAAGAAGAATTTTTAATGCAATCAATATTTTTAAATGTAATCCACACAAATGATAGCTTTTTGGGGTCCTCAAGTTTTAAAATGATAAAGAAAAAGTTTGGAAACTGCTATTTCTCGTCGTTTTGGAGTTTCATAGTGACAGCGTTCTCAAGCTGCTCACAGAGGTAACTTTCTTGAAAACACACACTTTATAGACTTCCTTGACTTCTTGGTCTCACTTCTCCATTCCTAGACCACATTTCTTGGATCTCAAACAACTTACATGCAAATCCTTTTTTGGGGTTCTATTTTTGGAAAAACCAAATGAAAAGAGGATCTTTCTTAGAAGCTTTGGTTCTTCAAGACATAATGTAATACAGTTGAATTTCTTTATTTCACAGAGGAGAACAGAATGCCAGGTAAAATGATATAGCCAACAGCCAAAAATAGTATACCTGACTCCACTGACCCACATTGTTCTCATCAGCCATATTTTTCATAAAGTCAGTATGTTTCTGAGACTCACCACAACTGTTCATTTTGGCGTTGCCATTACTACAATACAACTTTGAAGAATAAGCAATCATACCATGTATATTCTTTTTATATTTGCTTCCATATTGGAAGTGCTTCTTAATGTAATATCCTTGAGAGGTAGAGGATGAGATTTCTTTCTGTTTACAACTCTTATTCTAAAACCAGTCATTTCATGACTTCTATGTGTTAAAGGCTCTCTTACATCTCTGAGGGGTAGGAGGATAAGTATATGGGTGGAATACGCTGCTTCCTTTAAAAAAAACTTAAAATCTCATATTCATTTTGTTATCCAAAACACATAAGGTACTATGTTCTAATACTAGGTGAACTTACTCATTGAATTTTTAAATTTTCTTTGTTTTCTTTTTTCTCTCAAATACTGTAATTTGTTTAAGACTTTTGAAATCAGTATGAATAGCTATGCAAGTGAGAGAATAAACTAACATCTATAACCAACCTTGACTTCTTTTGTTTCTCTGAATTCTTATTATAGTTTGCATGATTTCATGTGAATACTTCTAATAGCTACTGTAGGTTGAACACCCATTCTATGTCATGCTGCCCTCCATACAGTTTGCAAGGGATGAAGCTGAAATTTTTCTTTTGTTCTCAGATAAAGAGTGGTTTTATTTGAATGAATTTTTTGTATATGTAATCCATTATTTCTTGGTCTCTTCCTCCTTGGACAGAGTCTTGACAGTCTCCTTCTTGGCCTAGAGGTGTTTTCACAGAGGTTGCATGTGCTGGACCAGCCATACTCAGCTCAGTCATGCAGGAGCTTCTTGTGGCCCACGTCTGCCTTCGGCTTGTGGAAGTGTTCCATGACAATCATCTTCTTTCTGAACACATTCCCTTCACATCCAGGTATAATAGGCTGTCAGGCCTGTGGTGGTCAATCTTCTCTAATTCACAGAATCTTCTGATCAAGTGATAAAGAATCTTCACCCTCCTCATCCAGTTTACATACTCTGGCATTGGTGCACTGGTCATACTCTTTCACTTATCTCTGTCCAAATGGCAGTCCAGGTATTTTCTTCTGAAATGAGCAAAGCAAGGTATAGATAGTCACAAGCTTGCAGACGATCAACTCATCTTTGATCTGCTGACGGGAGTTGGCAGTGATGATTTCACTGATCTCATTGTTATCTGACCAGACCTTTTAGCCTCAGTGGAGGATGCTGGAGGCAACTCTCTGCCAAAGCATGAGCATATTCATGGCTTTGGCTACAGTAGTGAAAGGAAAAGTGGAATTTTGATTGATAGTTCTAACTGCAGACACAGTGCTATCACTCTTTCTTTGTCAGTGAGTAAGATTCACCAGCCTCACCCCTGTCACTTTCAGTTTTCTGAAGTCTAAATGACCGGCCGATAGGGTTTCTCAAGTGTTAAAAAAATTTAGTTTTCAGATTCTAACCATGTGGTTAGTTTGGCAGCTCACTTGGGATGGGAAGTTCAGTTGTTTCAAGTGTTTGCATTTCCAATCTGATCTGGCACCATCACTTAAATGATTTTTATAAAGTGAACTATTTATGTATTCCAGAATTATTCACTACCAATAAGACAACACTACAATACTCTTGTCACTTATAAAAGGAGCAAAAATTATTCTTTAATTTAAAAAATGTGAACATTGTTGACTTTCTTTGGACTTGGTTTTTTAAAACTGATTTGGGACTTAGAGTTCTGAATAGAATAACTTTGTTGGAAGAAATGCAGTGCTCTCTTTCTACAAGACTCTTCCTCGAAGCCAAGAATTTTATGCGTTCAGCAGAGGCTTATATTCCACTCAGGAGTTCACAATGGGCCTCACTGGCACAACCATAGCAGTGGTAAAACTCTTTTTTTTTTTTCTTATGAGCTCAGGGGCTTAAAGGGAGGAAATAATATACATTAATTAAAACTTCTGAGATTCCTGTATGAAACCTATGAACAAACACCATTTTATTTCCAAAAATATCTTTAAACAAGCTCATTTTGTTTTGATAGAAAAGTCAATCAGAAATATAACCATTTGAGCTGCTCCCTGTAAAATGCTTTGGTGAGTACATTTACAGTATTATCTAAGAATTGAGTTGCCTTGGGAATAAGAATTAAGACATATTACCAGTGCATGCTAGGAATGGGGTGAGGTAGCATTCATTACTTAGTTTTAATGACAAAATTGAGGGTTTGGTTTATATTAAGTTCCCAAGTGAAAATTCTTAATCCAAGTTTAACTGAACACTTCTCTTATATGAAGTGTATTTTTTAATACACTGCATTTTTTTTTCCTTTTTGATTATAGATTAAATACTCATTCATTCACTCTTCATTCCTTTAATGGTTTTAAATACTTTTGTGCCAGGAATTGGCTAATTCTGGAGACACTAATGCAAATAAGATACAGTCCTTTCCATTAAATGCTTATAATTTAGTGAATATATGCTTGTGAAAGAAAATAAGAAAATGTTTAAAAAATATACAAAATAAGAAAATTTTTAAAAAATATATGCAAAGAATTTTTTTTACACAAATCTTTCTTCTTTTATTTAAATCTCATTTGATTTCTCTCAGCAATAGTTGGTAGTTTTCAGTGCATAAGTAATTTACATTTTTTTATTAAATCATAGCTGTGTACATTAATGCAGTGATGGGGTACAATGTGCTGGTTTCATATACAATCTGAAATATTTTCATCAAACTGGTTAACACAGCATTCATGGCATTTTCTTAGTTTTTGTGTTAAGACCTTTACATTCTGCATTTAGTAAGTTTCACCTATACCCTTTTAAGATGCACTGTAGGTGTGGTCCCACTGATTACCCTCCCTCCACTCCTTCTTTCTCCTTCCCTCCCTTGCCCCTGTCCCCATATTCTTGTACTATAATTGGGTTCTAGCCTTCATATCACAGCTATAAATTAGCTTCATAGTAGGGCTGAGTACATTGGATACTTTTTCTTCCATTCTTGAGATACTTTGCTAGGAAGAATATGTTCCAGCTCCGTCCATGTAAACATGAAAGAGGGAAAGTCTCCATCTTTCTTTAAGGCTTCATAATATTCCATGGTATACATATACCACAATTTATTAATCCATTTGTGGGTCAATAGGCACTTGGGCTTCTTGCATGACTTAGCAATTATGAATTGGGCTGCAATAAACATTCTGGTATAAATATCTTTGTTATAATGTGGTTTTTGGTCTTCTGCATATATACCCAGTAGAGGAATTGTAGGATCGAATGGCAGGTCTATTTTTAGACCTCTAAGTGTTCTCCAAACATCTTTCAAAAGGAGTATATTAGTTTGTATTCCCATTAGCAATGTAGAAGTGTTCCCTTTTTTCCACATCCACACCGATATTTCTGGTTTTGGGATTTTGTGATGTGGGCTAATGTTCCTGGAGTTAGATGATATCTCAAAGTAGTTTTGATTTGCTTTTCTCTGATGATTAAGAAGGATGAGCATTTTTCATATGTCTGTAGACCGTGCCCCTCTCTTGTTCAGAGAAGTTTCTCTTCAAGTCCCTTGCCCACCCTGAGATGGGATCACTTGTTCTTTTCTTGCTAACACCTTTGAGTTCTCTGTGGATTCTGGTTATTAAACTTTTGTTGGACGCATAACCTGCAAATATCTTCTCCCATACTGAGGGCTGACTGCTTGCTTTACTAACTGTGTTCTTGGCTGTGCAGAAGCTTTTTAATTTGTTCTGGTCCCAGCAGTGTATTTTTGATGCTGCTTCAATTGCCTGGGGAGACCTCCACATAAAATATTCGCCCAGACCTTTTCCTTCAAAGAATTTTTAATAGTAATCTTATCCCAATTACCCAGTATTACTTAACATGCCTTCCTGCTAGGATGGTGGGAAAGTTGATGATGTAGCTGACAACTGGTGCTGGGTGCTCAAAAGGAGCTTGACTGGGGCTATTGAGACTATTGAGCAAAGGCCTGTGTTCTCCACATAAACCTCTCTGTGGTTTGCTGTATTTCCTCATGGGGTAGCAGCTAGGTTCTACAAGGCAGGAGGTAGACACTGGAAGTCTTTTAAGATTCGGATATGGAAGTTCCAGGGTATTATTTCTGTTACATTCTATTGATTAAAGACAGTCACAAGTCTGACCCAGAATTCAAAGGCAAATTACTGCAAGAAACAGAGGAATTGTCAAGGGACATCACTAGAGACCAGCAGCCATGAATGTATTATTAATGAGGGAGATATATGTTGAACTTCTAGCATTCCACAACTATAAGGACTCATGTAATTAGTTTGGATTCACCAAAATGATCTGGGATAACATCCCTATTTCAAAGTCCTTAACTTTAACTATACCTTCAAAATTCCTTTTGCATGTAAGGTAACATATTTATGGGTTCTGAGATTAGTATGGTGAAATGTTTGGGGAAAGCATTAATATTTAACCTATAATACTACTCTTAAAATAAAATCAAACCAAGACTTTCTTCTTTGGCTACTTGAGAGTCTCAGTAGCATATTTACTTTTCTATAATGCTTGCCTAGTGCTCTTCTTTTCTTATGTGATTATAAAAATCCATGTATCACAATTGTAATCTGTTTCAAGGCACAAATTAAATATGACTGCCTCCTTAAGTGTTCCTCAACTCTTTGCTTCTTCATTAATCTTCCTCTTCCTAGAGTTTCTTTCCTACTTGATCAATCTGGTCATGAGTAACCTTTCTGTTTCGTACATATCATTTTGTACTTATCAGGATTTGTCAGGCCCTAGAAGTCAGGGAATATGACCCCAAACATGGCTCTGTCTTAGCTTCTGTTTGCTCATGCCTTGATTTCATAGAAGCTCCTTTACTGTTCTCTACTATTTCAGTCTCCCCACAGTTAAATCCATCTCATACATTTCAGTCCACATGCACTTTCTATAATGCCCTCTAGTTATGTCATATTTCTTTTTTTCTTTATTTTTTTATTGTCTTTATTATTAAATCATATTCGAAACTTTTACAATAGGTCCTATTGCCTTTACACTAATACCAAAACTCTGTGGTCCTGAAGTCAATGTGTAAATTATTGACACATTTTGAGGAGCAAAATGGCAGATCAGGACCGTCCAGCTGAGTGCTCTAGAATGACTGAGGAAAAAGAAAGAACCTAGCCATACCTGGCATGCGGACCTTACCCAGAGTAATAGCTGAGGGAACCTGGTGAGGAGGTGGTAAGTTGGATATGGCATATGATATGGAGCAGTGGAAATTTGATGAATTAGGCAAATGATGATGGCTGGGTGGAACTGGCTGACCCCCCACAGAGGTCTAGGATGGAAGTAAGTCTATCCAGAGTTTTCAGTTGTTGGGGGAAGGAAGTTGCATATTGAGTGACAGCCTAAAAAAGTGGTAGGACTCTAACAGTATACAACAACCAGATTTGAATGCTAGTTGGAGTGAATTTGCCATAGGATTTGTGGCTGGCAAGGCAGCCATACTGAGAAAGTCTCAGGCCAAGGGGCTGCCATTGTGGGAAGGTTGTGAGAAGGTCTTAGCTGGGGCCTAGAGCATAGCCATCTTAATTCTGCCTGTTGGGGTCAGAACTCCACTCTTGGGACAGGCTAAGGGACTCCTACACTCCATGGGAGCTGGAGTCAGGGAGCACTATGAGACCTGACTCTGAAGGATTCTTGTCAAATTTAGGATCCCAACCCAGCAGGTTCTAAATTCTGAGGAAACAATTGGGCAATTAATTAAGTTTGGAATAACGACCCTAGAGTGTCATTAGAAAACCAGTGTCCCAGTGACATATTTCAACATACTGTCATTTCAATGTCTCTTAGAAAACCAATGTCCCAGTGACATATTTCAACATACTGTCATCAAGAGCAAGGACTTCTGTTTGAAGCAAAGGAAGCAGTGAGAAGGAAAAAGGACAGGGAGGTGATCAATATAAAAGAACACGAGAGGGGGAACCAACAAAAATAATTCAGGCAGTATGAAAAACTAAAACAGAGGGACTTCCCAAAGGTAACATGAGGCTAAGCTACTGCAGAAGACACCACCTATAAAGAATTAATGGACATGAAGGAAAGGGAATTTAAAATATGGGTGATAAAGACAAGAAAAGGAATGGATTAGAAAATGAAAAGACAGAACCAAAAGTCAAATGAGAGATAGGTATATAGAATATTGAAAGGAGATGGAAGAGCTTAAGGAAATGAAGGAGATAATCAGGGGATATAAAGATGCAAGAGAAAGTATCAAAAATGGGTTAGAACATGGAGAAGAAAGAACCTCAGAGCTAGAGGATTAATTTTTTGAGTTAACCCAGGTAGATAAAGAGGCAGAAAATAGAAAGCAGAACAGGCTCTTAAAAAACTATGACACTCCAGGAATAATTCAAGCATATGAATAATAGGGATTCCTGAAGGGGAAAAAGATAGTTCTAAAGGAATGGAAGTCCTCCTGGAAACTATCATAAATGAAAACTTCTGAAGTTTTATTAAAGACGCTGACACACTCCTTTCAGATAGATATTGAACCCTGATTACAACTCAAACAGAGCCTCTCTGAGACATATTGTAATGAACCTATCCAAAGTCAAGATGAATGAAAAAATCTACAAGCAACCAGAGCCATTAGGATGACAGGATATTTTTCAACTGAAACCTTTCAAGCCAGAAGGGCATGGTCATCTACATTCAACATTCTTAAACAAAACAATTTTCATCCCAGAATTCTATATTCTGCTAAACTAAGTTTCAAAATTGATGGATAAATCAAATCTGCTGTGGATATACAAGTGCTGAGGAAATTTGCCACAAAAAGACTAGCTCTATAGGAAATATTTAGACCTATTCTTAAAACAGACCAGCACAATGGACCACCAGAAAGTAAACACCCAGAAGCTAAAGCTCAAAACATAGCTTACACAATGGCACCAAGGATAAAAGTAGACAATGGAATTTCACAAAACACACTTATCAGTTCTCTCAATAAATGTGAATGGACTGAATTCAGCACTGAAGAGGCACAGGGCTGGCTGATTGGATAAAAACACACAAGCCATCCAGATGCTGTCTCCGGGAGACAAATCTAGCCTTTAAAGACAAATCAAGACTTGGGGTTAAGTGATGGAAAACAGTATTTTAAGCAAATGGAAATCAGAAGAAAGTAGGGGTTACAATGTTATTTTCAGATGTAAGCAGATTTAAAGTAACTAAAGTTAAGAAAGATATATATGGACACTTTATACTGGCCAAAGGACCAATAACAGCAAGAGATATGTCAATTTTAAATATTTATGCACCCAACTTATATGCTCCCAGATTTATGAAACTGGCTTTGATGGGTTGAGTAACATGATACCTCATAGCACCATAATAGTTGGGGACTTTGATACCCCTCTGACAGAAATGAACAGATCCTCTAAACAGAAATAAAACAAGGATAAAAAGGACTTAAAAGTGACCCTTGAACAAATGGAATCAATAGACATATACAGAACACACCATCCCAAAGCTAAGGAAGATACATTTTTCTTGTCAGTCCATGGTACATGCTTCAAAATCAACCATATTGTAGGATACAAATCAAACCTCAGCAAAATTAAAAGAATAGAAATTATACCTTGTATCTTCTCCTACCACAAAGCAATAAAGGTGGAACTTAACTACAACAAAACATTCATCCCCCACAAAGACTTGGAAATTAAACAACCTTATGCTGAACAATAGTTGGGTTTAGGAAGAGATAAAAGAGGAAATTGTTAAATTTATGAAACATAATAACAGTGAAGACACAAGTTACCAAACCCTGTGGAATATAGTAAAAGCAGTCTGAGGAGGGAAATTTATCCCAATGTATTACTACATTTGAAAAACAGAAAGACAGTGCATCAACAAACTCATGAACCATCTTATGGAATTGGATGAAGAACAATCTAATCCCAAATCCAGCAGAAGAAAAGAAAAAAAATTAAATCAGAGATTAATGAAATTGAAAACAAGAGAATCATTCAGAAAATTAATGAAACAAAAATTTGGTTTTTCAAAAATTAATAAATAAGATTAATATACCAGAAGCCAGATTAACTGGAAACAGAAAAGTAAAATTTCTGATCTGTTTTTTGAAATTATCTTTTACTGTTATATATAAATATTATTTGTCTATTTTTTGAGACTTTGGAAAAAAATAATAAGAAAAGAAGTTAACTGATTACTCCATGCTGAACCTCAGATTCAAAGCATTGTGTAATAGACATACTCTTATCTGACAATGTGAATGTTACTTTCTTTGCATTATTAGTATTATTATTGCTTAATATTTTGATGCAGTAATCGTCTGATTTCTTTTCTGAATGTATTTATCTTTGTTCGTTCTTTACAAGGTTTTTGTTTCTACTCCTTATCTTAAACATTGTTATTGTTATTAAATTTTAAGCCTTCCACACCTCTCACCACTTAGCAAAAATTTATTCAATATGGATAAAAGATTTAAATCTAAGGCATGAAACAATAAAAATCTGCAAAGAAATTGTGTGAAAAACACTTGAAGATATTGGTCTATGGAAAGATTTTTATGAAGACTTCTGTGGCAACTGCGACAAAATAAATAAATGAGACTTAATTAAACTGAAAAGGTTCTGTACAGCTAAGGAAACAACAACCAAAACAAACAGACAACCCTCAGAATGGGAAAAGATATTTGCATACTATGAATCAGACAAAAACCTGATTTCTTTTTTTTTTTCTTTTTGTAAGACAGAATTTATTCACAGAAAAGAATACAGAAAATATTAAGGCACCTGGCAGAGGGAGAAAATTCTAGTGGGGAGAGAGAAGCTCTCTCCGTCAAAAACCTGATTTCTAGGATCTAGAGAGAACTCAAATTAATTAAGAAAAAAATGACCCAACAATCCCATGTATCACTGGGCAAGAAATATGAATGGAACTTTCCCTAAAGAAGACAGACAAATGGCTAACATATGAAAAAATGCTCCTCATCCCTAATCATCAGAGAAATGCAAATCAAAACTACCCTGAGTTGTTACTCTACCCCAATGAGAATGCCCCACAACAAAGCTGCAAATGCTGGCATGGATGTGGAGAGAAGGTAACACTTTGACATTGCCAGTGGGACTGAAAAGTATACAACCTTTTCGGAAGGAAGCATGGCATATCCTCAAAGAACTCACCAGTGGTTCTCAACCTTTCCAGTGCCACGGCCCTTTAATGTAGTTCCTGTGGGTTGCAACCCACCGGTTGAGAACCACTGAATTAGACCTTCCATTTGATCCTGCAATCTCATTACTAGATATCTTCCCATAAGAAAAAAATTCCTTTGATAATAAAGACATTTGCACTAGACTGTTTATCAGAGCTCAATTTACAATTGCCAAAATGTGGAAACAGCCGAAATGCCCACTAACCCAGGAATGGATTAACAAGCTGTCGTGTGTGTGTGTGTGTTTGTGTGTGTGTATGTATCTTATGGAATATTATTCAGCCCTTTAAAGAGATGAAGACTTTATACCTTTTGTATTAAACTGGATGGAGGTGGAACACATTCTTCTTAGTAAAACATCACAAGAATAGAGAAGCAAGAATCCAATTACTCATTTCTAATATGAGGGCAGTAGATGAACTAATACAAGGGGAGAGGAGAGAGAGGAATGAGAAAGTGGCAAGGGGAGGTGGATGGGGGGGTCATTGTGTATGGCACATCTCTTGGGGGTTGGACACAATTATAAGAGCGACTTTATCTAACAAATGCAATCAGTGTAACCAGTGTAATCAGAATTCTTTGTACTCTCAATGAGCGCCAAACAATAAAAAAAAAGAAAAAGAAAAGGAAAATAAAAGATTTTCTGCAGCCAAAAGAAAAAAAAAAACAAAACAGTGTATATTTTCTTTAGTCACATTTTTCTCTCCTAACAGTAACCCATTCATCACCCCAAACAGTATTCTGAAGATATGTTTTTCGTTGTACTCAGTGAGAGATAGGAAAATATGAATCATTTATTATTTTCTTTCTTTTTTCCTTTCTTCTTCTTTTATTTTTCCTTTTTTTTTTTGATATGGATATCCAATTGTTCCAGGATCAGTTTGAAAATACCATCCTTTCTCCATTCTCCATGGAATTACCTTGTATCCTCTGTTGAAAGAACAATTGTTCAAATATGCATATTACTATTTCAGGACTCTCTATTCTGTTCCACTTACCTGTGGGTGTGCCTATGTCTTGACCACATGATCATGATTATTTACCTTTATAATATTATAAAACTTGAAAGCCTGTGATGAAAAAATTTAATTTTGTTTCTCTTTAATTATTTTGGCCTCTCTGGGTCTTCCTATAAATCCTTAAATCACTTAGAATTTCTACGCAAATACAACAAAAACCAATAAACAAATAAAAACTCTTACTGGGATTTTAATTATGATTGCATTAAATCCACAGGATCGATTTGGGCAGAACTGACATTTTAATAATATTGTGCTTTCCGATTCATGAAGAATCATTTGTTTTAGTCTTTCTAATTCCTCTTATATGTACTATAATTTTCAGTGGACAGTTGGTCTTCTGTATTTTGGGGTCCACATCCTTGAATGTAACCAATTATGGATTGAAAATATTCAAGAAAATAACAATATAACAATAAAAAATACAATAAAAATATAAACTATTTATATAGTATTTGCATTGTATTAGGTGTTATAAGTAATCCAGAAAGGGTTTATGATGTATGGGAGGATGTCCATGGAAGTCATGAAACTAATCCCCGTGTGTACTAAGGGAAAATTATTTATGTCACACCTATATTTTGGTAACTACATAAAACTTGCTGAGAAGCGTGTTCTCTTCTGTTTTCTAAAAGAGTTTTGTGAAGTTGGTATATATTTTTTTAAAACAATCTCATTTTGTTGCCCAGGCTAGAGTGCTGTGGCACCAGCCTAGCTCACAGCAACTTCAAGCTCCTGGGTCAAATGATCCTCCTGCCTCAGCCTCCTGAGTAGCTGGGAATACAGGTATCAACACCTTAATAATTTTTTCTATTTTTAGCAGAGTTGGGGGCTCACTCTTATTCAGGCTGGTCCCAAACTTCTGAGCTCAAGGAATCCTCCCATCTCAGCCTCCCAAAGTGTTCGGGTTACAAGTGTGAGCCACCATGCCCAGCCAAGAGCTGGTTTTATTTATTCCTTTAGTAGTAGAACTGAAGAATCAGAAAACTTCTTTTGTGAAATATCTGATACTAAATACTTTACAAGCCACACCATCTCTGGCACAACTATGCAATACTGCCACTGTAGTGTCAAAGCAGTCATAGACAATATGTAAAGGAATAGGCCTGGCTATGTTCCTAAAACACTTTATATATGAATACTGAAATCTGAATAATGTAACTTGCACTTATCAAGAATTGTTCTTTCAATCTTTTTTTCCCAAACATTTGAAAGTGTAAAAATAGATGGTGGGCCAGATATAGCTTATGGGTCATGGTTTGCCAACTCTTATATTCACCTCTGTAATCATTTTGAATCTGGAGTGTTCTTATAGGACATACAATTATTCAATAGGTATGAGATTATTAAGATAATTTATTTTTTGAATAAGATTTATACTTTGCATTTTCTAAGGAATAGAATTAAAATGTCATTAGTTATTTATTTTATTAGCCAGAAAGTCTTGATATAAAATTATTAAGTATGTCCTTCATTTTTTCAGTGATGCCTTTTTTTGACAGCATTAATAAAAGTTCCTTCACACTATTCTACTTTATTGAATCAAAATTCTAGTTATTTAACTTATTTATACTTCAATTCTCAGAGGAAGGGAACATAATGTGATTAAAGCACATGGAGCATAGACGCAAGAAGCTGAAGTTTTAGTACTAAAAGCTTATGACTTTGGGCAAGTCATCAAATATGTATGGTACTTTTGATTCCTTATGCATAAAAGGCAGGTGGACATAGGAAAAGATGATCACCTGGGGTTTCATCAGATCTGACATCTATGTTGCTATTTCTGTACATTTCCAGTAATACATTTGGAAACTGAACAAATACTATGACAGAAGTGACACCAACCTTGCAGGTTGCTGAGAAAACTGAGTAGTCTGCAGCACCTGTGGGCAGGGCCTGGCCTCCAGGGATCATTGTGTAAGTTCTACCCCATACTTCATTCAGTCAAGTTTTGCTTCATTTCATTATGTCTTTGTTCATCAATTTCCCATTTGTAAAATAAATATGTGGGATTAAATCAATGAGACTGAATGTCCCACCACCAAAAACTACTTTAATTATCCTCATTCAAAGAATTAATGTTTAAAGATTCTATGTATCCCCCCCAATTGTATCTGTTGAATGGTAGTTCTGTTATTTTCACCATTAAAAAAATGCTGACAAACATGCATACATCAACCTTCCCCTCTGGTTTTCTCCCTTACTTTTAAGACCACAATGTTCAGAGGTATCAGGAACAAGGTCTGAGGTAGGACTTGTTGCATCCAGAGCTATCAGGTGACGTTTCCCCTTCAGGGACATAAGAAAGGGTGCTGTTGTTTCTTGTACCCCTGGACTAAGGGTAGCAGGAGTGGAATAACTTATCTAACAATGTTTTAAAAGGGGGAAACTATGTTTTTTGGATATAATATGCAGACTGCAAATTTATGCTAATTATAAAAACTTTCACTTTTTCTAATTATAAAAATTAAAACATTTTTGTTACATAAAAGTGTAGAAACATTGAAAACTTCAGTCAGAAACACCGACAAACTTTGGACTGGTACCTTAAATACACACAGCAGGATAGCCTTCGAGAGTAATGTGAAGTGGGATAATAAGTGTCTAGAATTGAAAAGGTTGAGTAAATAAAAACGTCAAGAGAGCAAACTCAATCCTAAACTGTCAGCTGGTAATTGTTCATTTAAAACTATCATGATTTCCTCCATCATAGACAACCACTGTTAAAAATTTAATGTATGGCGTGGTGCCTGTGGCTCAGTGAGTAGGGTGCTGGCCCCATATACCCAGGGTGGTGAGTTCAAATCCAGCCCTGGCCAAACTGCAACAACAACAAAATAAAAAAAAAATTTAATGTATGTTCTTTCAGTTCGTTACTTATATACACAAATCTTGTTTCTGTATGTTTAATTTTACAACAAAAATGATATCCTAATGAACAATTTTATCTAGCTTAGTTCTCTTAATATAAGCATTTTTCATGTCATTGAATAATCTTTAAACATATGATATTAGTGGCTACACAGTTTTAAAAAAATTATGTCTTTATATAATGATTTCCTTTATGGGGACATTATATTGTTCCCCTCAAAATGTGCTTGAATGTCAAAATAAACATCTGAAAGGCTTTGGGGTGACTTTGTTCCAAAATGATTTTCCTGTCCTTTTTCACTCAGATCTGTGTGGACATCTGACAGCCAGATGATTTCTTGAGGCAGAGGGGTCTAGAACCCGAGGCACTGTGTGGGATGAAATTTATGAAGTTGTGGGCTTGTTTTTGTTAACACACAAGGTGATCACTGATGGAAGGATACCACATCACATTTGTGTTTTATCCCCAAACACATAGTGTTCACTTAAAATAGTTGATTTAAAGATTGGAAATTAATTGAGGATGGAAAACAGCATTAAACCTAACAATCTCTTGACATCACTTAAAATAGAATAAAAATGTTCTGATAGTCACTTGCCATTGTCCGCAAATGAACCACTTGCTTCCTATTGTATTAGCAGAGCCATTGCAGCAATTGCCAGCCATTTGGTCAGAGGTTTTTCTCTTCCTGCTCCTTATCTGCTATTCATTATTCTGAAAACAGCTCCAAGATCGTGGCAGTCTTTTGTTCATTGACCATCAACGGTTCCTCACTGTTCACAGAATAAAACTCAACTTATATATACAGGCATTCAAGACACTTTATCTGAGGTTCCAAACTGCTTTTGCAACCTCATTTTTCATGTCCTTCTTCATAAATTGTTGACTATAGGCAAACCCACATAATATATATTATAATTTATATATATAAATAGCTATCACTTACTAACTGCCTGCCATGTAGTAAGTAGGTTACAAATATAATCTTGAACAACTCTACCAACTCCAAAAAGTATAATTATTATTTTTAGTTTGTATATGAAGAAACTGAGACTCAGAGTGCATAAGGGGAAAAGGTAAGATTTGAATCCCTTTGTTTTTCTGATTTTTTACTGTGGTAAAATACACGTATCATAAAATGTACCTTCTTATCCATTTTACGTGCACAGTCCAGTATTATTAAATGCATTCTTGTATTATACAATCATCACCACCATTCATCTCCATAAGACCAAAACTCTACCCAAACACAACTCCTTTTTCTCCCTCCAGTTCCTGGAAATCACCATTCTACTTTCTGTCTCTGTAATTTTGACTACTCTTAGCTATGCTGCATAAGTGGAATTATACAGTATTTTCTTTTTAAGTCAGGCTTATTTCACTTAGTGTACTGTCCTCAAGATTCACAGAATTCACAGACTCTCAAATTTTCCTTTGTTTTTCAAGGGAGTTCCACTTATGTAAGCATTGTATTTTGTTTTTCTACTCACTCACTATGGATATTTGGGTTGCTTCCTCATTTTGGTTATTATGAATAGCACTGCTGTGGACATGGGTGTATGTACAAATATCTTCTTGAGACTCTGCTTTCAGTCCTTTTGGCATAGACCCAGAAGGCCCCACTCTGCCCTTTTGCTTTGGATTTACTGCTTAGAGGCTTCTCAATGTTTTTGGCTTTCCTGCATCTGAGGTTTCCCTTCTGCTGCCCAGCCTATCCGTTCTGTTGTGTGTAAGTTCCCTGCCTATTGAAATCCTATGCAATCTGCCGGAGTTTACCATTCGTATTTGTCAATCCCTTGCACATAGAAAATGATCAATAACGAGCAGATAATTAGGTAAATGTTTGCTATAGCTCTGCTAAAACATCTTAAAGTAGTAGGAGGCACAAATGAGGTCTTATTCTCCATATGGCCTGCACACAGTAGACAGTTTAGAAAAAGTTTTTTAAACAAATGAAGGCCCCATAGTCTTATAACAAAAAATATTCAGGGCCATGTACCTCACGGGCTGCCCAAGACCTCATGTCAGAAATGTATGTTTAGGCAGCAGGAACACACAAGCGGCAGGAGAGTACGAAAGTACACTGGAAAATTTTGCTAGTTGGGTCAATGCCAATTTGGCAAATACAGGCCTGCTGCTTTTTCTCCAGGGTTCTTTCTCCCAGCATCACTTATTAATGCTAATTAGTCAAGGGTGTGCCATGATGCAAAGCACTTGTGACCCGGAGGGTTAGAAAGAGAGACTGTCATTTCTCAAAAGACCCTTGAGAGGCAGCAATGGGGAAGGAGAGGAGGGGAAGAGGAACTTCTCTCCAAAGAATCGCACTAAAGTAACTGCAAGTAAAAATAAATCCACATATAAAACAACTGTACAAATGTTAACAGTATTTTCACAGCTGGGTTTCTTTGCTTAAAATACTTAGCACTTACTTTAGAAAACTCCCTTCTAAACAGAAATGGTCTGAATGGTCACAGAAGCTGAACTGTGACTTTGATCTTAATTTTTGCCCAGATAGGAATAAAAATAGTGGCTTCTTATAAGCAAAGACCTTAGTTGTCATGAATTCATACCAGGCTGTGGTAGGTGACCTTTATCTCACAGAGGGCTTAATTTAGGAAGCTGGATTTGTAACTGTCAGCATATTTATATCCAGACTAGTAGGACTCTGGATTTAGAACACTTTCTCCTGGAAAACACCAACTTTGTCTGTTTCCATGGAATTGCAAACACACCACTTGAATAACTTCACAGTCACTTATCATAGTGGGATTAGTGGTCTTCTCAAAGCATCTGCATTCATATTCCTGGTATTTATTTCCTGTAGATATTGGTTTCAAAGTCTGATGCCATAGGACATGAATAATCCTTGTGACTCATGCTAAGGGACTTTCCCCTTGGGAGTGCCACCCAAATAGCATAAGGATAGACTGTGCACATGGTAATGAAAATACATGTTTCATCTCCAAGTGACTACAACAGAAGTTGTACTGACAAATATGACAGCTAAATAAAAAATAATATTGTAAAGATGAGCAATGATTAAAATACTGTGTTCATTATGTCATCATTTACTAATTTATTTAATAAATACTTAATGAGTGATGACCCTTCTATCCATCAGATTATGAGTTGTTGAAGTTTATAAGTGGAATTAGACACAGGCTGTGTCTCAATAAATTTATAATCTAGCAGGCAACTTTCCTATCAACTATTGAGATTTTTATAATTTAATTTTTTTAATCAAAGCAAAGGAATCCATAAAATTACCCCCAAAAAACTATTTGGTAAGAAAACAGTAAACATAAATAATTATTTCTTCTTGATCATGTTAAGAAAACATTCCTTGTGCTTACAGCCCCCTGGTGACCGGTGCTTTCTCACCCCTGTTTTTCTGTGGTAAATATAACTTCACATCTCCGCCTGCTTTTTCTTCCCAGGCTGGGGTCCCTGAGTGTCAGGGCTCTTGCCTGTCTCATCTTCGTACCCACGGTGCCTCCTATGTGCCTCGCACCTCCCAGATATGTTGAGTGTAGCTAAAACAGGATGTCATCAGTTGAGTAAAAGATGCAGTTTACAACAAACTGTAAATATAAAAATCAAATAGAAATGCATTGGTTTTTAAAAAAAGTTATTATTTTCTGAATTATCATTTAGTAAAATTGACATTTTTCCTTGATTTTTTTTCCTGTGGATTTGAACATATGTATAGACTTGTGTAACCACAACAATGAGAATACAGAACAGTTCCTTTGCTCCCCTCAATCTCCCCCATGCCATCTCTTTATAGTCCCCCATCTCCTTTGACCATAGTCCCTGACAATCACTAATGTCTTCAGCATCATTATGCTTTTGTCTTTTGAAACTGGCTCTATCAATCAGTGTAATGTCTGCAGTTTGTTAATCATTCACTCATTGAAGGATGTTTGCGTTGTTTCCAGTTTGGATCTACCACAAATAGCTTCTCTGAATATGTGAGTAATTATAAAAGTTTTGAGACACAAAAAAATCAAGAAACATAAAATTTGCACAGACAGAAACAAAATGAAGCCCTCCCAGAAACACCAATAAGCCCAGCAAGTTGAAAGTTGCACGGGTGAATCAAAAAGGGTGCTATCTACTGTGTTTCTTGGGAGTGAAATAATAAACCATAACACAGTGTCAAAACTTTTGTAGTGACCCACATATTTGTGTATCAGTTTTCATGTGAACATAACATTTCTCTGAGTGAATGCCCAGGAGTGGCCTTGCCAATTCATATGGTAAGTGTATATTTGACTTTATAAAGAAACTGCCAAAGTATTTTCCAAAGTGGCTGTGCTATTCTCTAATCCCAGCAACAATGTATGTGAATTCCACTTACTCAGCATCCTTGCCAACACTTGGCATTGTCAGCTTCTTCTTCTTCTTCTTTTTTTTTTTTTCAAATAAGACATCCTAATAGATGGGTAGTTTTATCTCATTATGGTTTAAATTCACATTATCTGAATGGCTTATGGCATTGAGCAACTTTTCTTGTACTTTACACGATAGTTCCCAATTTTCCAAGGTTTGGTTTACTGAAGTTTCAGTTACCTCCAGTCAACTGCAATCTGAAAATATTAGATAGAAAATTCCAGTAGTAACAATTCATAGGTTGTAAATTGTTCACTGAGCACATGATGAAATCTTGTGTCATCCCTGCTCTGTGGTATGTGAGTCACCCTTTTGCCCAGCTTATCCCTTTCGTATACACTGTTAGTCACTTAATAGTCATCATGGTTATCAGGTCAACCAATGTGACTTATCTCTCATCATCTCACATCATCACAAGAAGAAAGGTGAGTAGAGCACAATATGATATTTTGAGAGAGAGACAGACCATAGTCACATAACTTTCATTAAATTACATAGTTATAGTTGTTCTATTTTTTTTTTTTTTTTGCAGTTTTTGGCTGGGTCCGGGCATGAACCTGCCACCCCCGGTATATGGGGGTGGCACCCTACCCTTGAGCCACAGGCACCACCCTGTTCTATTTTACTATTAGTTATTGTTATTAGTCCCGTACTGTGGTGACTTATAAATTAAACTTTACCAGTATATGATATAAGAAAAATCTAGTAAACATGGGATTCAGTGCCAGGAATGGTTTCAGGCACCCACTGGGGAGAATATCTTCCTTGGTGAAGCATCTGTGCAGAACTTTTGTTCACTTTTAATTGGCTTGATTCCTTACTGTTGAGATTTGCGAGTTTATATGTAATTTGGATACAAATTCTCTGTTAAATGAGATTTGAAAATATTTTTCCTAGACTATGGCTTTTTTATTCTCTTGACAGTGATTTAACAGAGCCAACATTTTTAGTTTTGATAAAAATCCGCTTTTGTTTTGTGGATCATGCTTTTGGTATCATTTCTAACTCTTTTATTCCTTGTGATGGAGATTTTCTCCTTTTTTCTTCTCAAAGTTTTTTGATGCATGCATTGGCTTTTAATGAGCAAAGGAAATGAGTTAAATGAAAGTAAATCTCCTCAATTGTATGGTCAGGCCCATTGATTCCAGGGAATGATAGGAGACTTTTGGACAGACTGCATATCAACACATACAGGCAGGACCACAGTCTGTTTTTGCCACTTAAAATTAAAGAAAAACTTGATAAACAAGTTTTTTCATGTGTGTTAGATTTACTTGGTGACACACCTGATCTGAACAAATGTGACATTACTTATAGTCTTCATTTATCCTTCTTAATGTGAACACTACTCTTTCTATTACAGAACTCTTTATGTCTTAAATTAAGGATTCTATTTCAGTCCCTAATATTCAGGAATATGGACTGTATCTATCATCTGAAAAATTCTTAATTCTAGAACACATTTGCTCACAAACATTTCAGAAAGAGTACTGTGTATCTCAATTTAAATGACGTTTGTGCTATAACAGTTCTCAAAGTCACTTCAGGGAACATCTTCAAATGCCCACTAAACTTTGTGCAAAGTTCTTAGTGAAGAGACAGAGGATGGAGGGAGATCATTACATGCACCACTTCATGCAACACGAATGTGTTTCTCTTGGAACAAAGGATATATTTTTCCATTCTCCTTTCTGGTGATAAATAAAAACACCAACCAGTCATCCCCTAAATATAAAAGCAATCTTTAACTTTCACATTATGGAGGGGATATGTGTGTGTGTGTGTGTGTGTGTGTGTTTGTGTGTGAGAGAGAGACCACTTGTGAGTTAGAAACAGGATGAGAGGCCACCATTAAACATAAGCATGGGCACTATGGACACTTACTTGCCAGGACTGGGATGCTGTGTCCGCCCACCCAGACGAACCAGAAAAAGAGCAGGAAACAGGACGTGTGTGGCATGATGGAGGCCAATCTGTGCACAGTGCCTGGCAAGCACCAAAAAGAGTCAGGCAAAGGTTATTCTGACCACAATATCTTGTCATTTAAGGTGTGACAGTGCCTATAATTGTATCATAAGGAATTCAGCCCATTAGATTAGGTTTTGCCTTCTTCTGAAGTAGCTTGAGAGAAAATGGAGGAGTCTCCAGCACTGGACTGTGTCACTTTATCTGATACTTAGATCAATGGGAAGACCTACTATGTCTTCTGATGCATCTTTCTTCTTCAATTACTTTTGCAAAAAATATGTGATTCCATTCCTGTCTGAAGCCAAGTGCATCCTGAGAAAGTTCAGGAACTATTCTCTGTCAGCCTGCAGAAGCTTATCTCAAGGCCTAAAGAGACTAGAAATGACAAGAAAGAAGGATTTCTGGCTTTCCATTTCTTTCAGTTATGTATCTTTGTCTTGCAGAGTTCAATTTGGCGAAAAGCAATTAGACATGAGGCGGGTCGGTTCAGGGGCAGGGCCATATTTAGCAGCTCAAGTTGCTTGTTTTTGTGGTGCCAGAGAAATCAACACTTCTTTTTCTTCCCAAAATAAAACAGATGCTTATAATCCTAACAGAGGAAGTGCAGAAATTTTTAGGTGGAAATTAAACCTTTATTTCCAAACACTGAGGCTCCTGTTCGACTTCTTAGTTAAGATATTTTAGTAACTTTAAAAAATTAACATGTTATGTTGGTAGGCTTTCTAAATAATTTAGAGAACTTGTGACCTGAAGCTTTCATGGAGTTGATGCAACTGTTCTGGAAATCTCTTGACTTGAACTTGAGACTCACTTGCACACAGCTGCAGTATGTCTACCGCCAACAGCACGTCAGTACCCAGAAAGCAGGGGGAAAACTGGGGGAGCAAGTAAAACAAAACAAGATACGTCCTCAAAGAAAGTTAGGACTTTCCTGGGCTGCAGTTCTACATATTGACCACCAGGTGTCTATCTTTGCACAAGCAGTCTTGCTTGAAGGATGGTGAACTACTTGGTTATGGCATTATTTTTTAAATCAAAGCAAATTTCTAGTATAATGAATATAAATGACCAAATTTAAAGTGAGATATGAAAGCCAAGCTAAACAATTTACAATTTCTCATCTAAATAATCAATTGCATCTTGTGCTGATCTTCTAAAGTTCTTTGAGAGAATGAATTGGGGCAACAATTGGGCAATGGATTTGGGAAATAATGAAAAAAAATGTGTTCTCATACTAAATCTTACCATCTTGGCTTATAAAATTCAAGGTTCTTAGGAAACGAATTTGGAAAATAAGTTTTTGCTCACAGGAATGTTTATTTTGGTAAAAATAGGCAAATTACATTTTAAACTGGCTTCTGTACTCTATAGTTAACTTTGATGGTTCAGTTTCTACATTAGTTTGCATTTGAATTTCAATCCCAAGCCATAAAACAGTTGAAAAATATCTCTACAAGGAAGAATAATTTGATTTCTTTCTTCCAAGAAATAGGAGTAACTATAATAGGATTAGGAAACTCTAACAAGGTTTAGAATGGATATTTTATGTATTTGTATTGATCCTAGGGAAGAAGTATTGCTCTTGTGGTCTGTAAAGAAAAATCAGCAGATTAAGCAGTCTCTGAGATATCTCTTCACATCTCTCATCCGTTTGTTTTCTTTTGTTATCTCCCCAAATTGTTACAAGTTTAGAAGTCTTCTCTTTTCATCTCCTTTTTACCAAAATACAGAAGTTCTTAAGAGTTCTAGTTATGATTTTTTATACTTTTAACTAAATTATACATGGACATGACTTAAAAAAAATCAACTAGTACAGAAGACATATTTTAAGAGAAAGAACTGTACTGTCTTCTTCAACCTTTTAGTGAGGCCTGAGGTGGAACAAAGCAAACATACATCAAAGCACTGTGTTGAGCTTGAAAACCTCCTCTGGCAATTGTTCTTAATGTTTATTTCTTTTTGTTTATTGTTTTTGATATCTTCAGGGCATTAATATCAGTTTCTCCAACAACCATATTTACCAACCTATTTAGGGATGGTGCTCTCTCCAATGCTGGCTTACCATTTCTGTGCTCTCAAATATTTATAGATATATTTACAAAAGCTCAGTTTGTTTGTATGTTTTGTGGTCCTTAACACTATTGCTTTTAACACATTCATTTATGCATTAATTTGATCACTTTTTTTGTTACTCATTGTAAACTTCATACTGTGAATAAAATAAAAATGGCCAGGAACCAGTTGGTATTCTCAAAAAGCTATTGAACTAGTGCAAATAATTTTATAAGTTAATTCCTAAATACATTTCTGATTCCTATTGAATAAAATGGAAATATGTTATGCAGCTTGCATGTGTGGTATAGAATAAATTTCTGCTTTATGTCATGTAACATGTTTTCAACATATAATTGTTATGGTTAAAGAGCATTGACACTGAAATACATGAAATAATGAGTCATACTGCAGTGAAGAACAAACACAATGATCTACATGTTTACATAAAATCACCATACAAATTATTCTCAATGTTACTTCATTAGTGTTACTTCATGTAACACTAATGCAAGCAAAGAGGTAAGGATTGGTATATCCATTCTATAAAAAGGAAAATAGAAATTCACTTTGCAAAATTATTTTCACTTGGCTTCAGTTCTCTGGATATAATTATTTTACTTTTTATTATTATATTTAAGTATTACATCTGTTTCCAAAATGTTCTGAAATGGAAGAATTAACAGGAAGCAAGTTCTGCAACTGAAACTCCTTTCTCTCCAAGCATAGCATTCATGGTGATGAATGAACGTAGGAAAAGAAATAAAAGCAGAACAAAACTGGAAGGAAAACCTCTAAATGCTTAGGTTAACTTTAGCTAGAATGAAATGGAGAGGAACCATCTCTCTGTTTCCTCTGAAAACCATTCTTTAAAATCTCAGAGTATAAGTTATGGCAACAGAAATAGGCCAAATAACTGGATTTTTCATCAAGCAAGATAAAATAGTAAAAAGAAAAAAAAATTTTTTGAGGATGTAAAATCTTGTCCAGTTACTATGAAAACCAGCAGGGTTCCATGTTGTTTTGTAACACTATGAGAAGAATAAGCCTGATAAGCAGAAAAGGGCTCTATGGAGTCTGTACAAGATAAATTTAGTGTCAAGGAAGTTCTCTGTACCCTTTCACTTAAATGCTAAACTCTGACTATTTTGCTGACTAGGGGATTCATTGCTATTTTCCCCTTAAGGAGGTCATTCATGTATTCATTCACCTAATGTTTATTAAATGCTGCATGGGTGTGTAACTAAACAGATATGGGTTTTATCATTAAGGGGTTCCTTGTCCAATGGGGTAGGAATAGATTCCCTAACTCATCAAAAGTATCAAATTATTGAAATATAATAATGTGAACCCAATTTTAGCAGTGTAGAGAGTTGATACTGACTGTCACACATAAGGAGACATTTACGATTGTTCATCAGTATAACTAGGTTTTTACAGCCATTAGGTAGTGGAAGCCATCTTAGGGAGAAACAAAGAAGATCATGGGAAAAAAAGACAATGTATAATTGTACACGTAAGGATGAAAGATAGAATAATGTGGCTGGAAAACGTGTACATGGAATAAAATATCAAGAGATGAGAGTTGAAATCATAAATAGAAAATGGGTTATGATAGTTCTTGGTACCATTGCAAGGAGAAAAAAAAAACATACATAACAGCTACATTTAGAGAATGCTTTACAATTAAAACTCTGCATCATAAAAGTTTTATCACTTAGGGCTCTTCAAGTTGTAAGTAACTGAATACCCAGATCAAACAGTTTAAGCAGAAAGAGAATTTATTGATTTGAATAAAAGAGGAAGCCCATGGGTAGACTTCAGGCATAGCTTAAACTCAATGACTAACTGGCCTCACCAAGATCTACATTTTGGTTTTTCCAGGGAGGCTCCATGCTTAGGATCCTGATGGCAATGACCTTAACCTGCTGCCATGACCTCAAAAGCACATTATTGAAAGTAACATTAGAAATATGGTAGAATAAGAAGTCTCTGTCTCTCTTTTTTACCGTGGAAATACTGATTTGATACCAATATATGAACCAACTACCCTCTTTAAAAAATCCAGAAACCAGTTAAGAGTTTCCTGTACCTCAGCTGAATGCATAATCAGCCACATCAAAGCTAGCAGAAAAATTTTACAAAATCCTGTCAATATAGTCTTTTCCCCTATCACAGCACCACAATATTGGAAGGAAACTCCTAGCTTCTGGCTTCTCCCTGAAACGGAAAAGAGAAGTTTTGAATATACATCTAATGTTCTGACTTTGGGGGAATGGCTAAAGAACTGGTTTTTATCTCACTTGTCTCAGAACCTGATGGGATCTTGAATACTCTAGATGCCTGGAGACTACTGAGAACAAAAAGGAGCTGGAGAGATGCTGCTGCTTCAGAGAGCACTTGAGAGAACAGATAGAAGCTGATGAAGCTTAGCAGCCTCAAACTGAGGACAAAAAGAGAAGAGTAGAGTATGCATACAAAATCTAGTTTAGGGGTGGTTTCCTGAGGTATTGGTTTCTGGCTAGCTCAGCTGGAATATGCTGGAGCCCAGCATACTCTAGATGCCGGAGAGATTCTGAGAATAAAAAAGAGCTAGGCAGCATGCTACTGTTTTCATAGGACCCATGGTACAGCATGCAGACACCAGAGGGAGCAAAAGAGTATTAGCTCTTGAAAAACAGAAATCAGCAAATATCAATAATTAAGAACCTACATACAAAACTTCTCAGAAAATACATCACAGGAAAGGTTCAAGAGGCCCTTAGAATCCCTAGCTAAGTTTAATGAGACTTAAAAATTCACTAATAGTATTCAACAGTAGACTTGATTAAGCAGAAAAAAAAAACCAGTAAACTTAAAGGTAAGTTATTTGGAATTACCTAGTCAAAAGCAATAATAATAATAATTAATAATGATAATAATACAAAATGAAGAAAACTTAAAGGATTTATGAGTTTCTATCGAGCCAAATAATACATACATACATTATGGGAGTTCCAGGAAAGGAATGAGCAGAAAGCTTATTTAAAGAAATAATATCAAAACACTTCCCAAATGTGGGAATAAAATGGATTCAAAAAAATCCAACAGAGCCTGAATAGAATAAATCTAAAGGCACCACTGAGGCATATTATTACCAAATTGTCCAAAGTCAAAGATGATGAATTTTGACAATAGCAAGAGAAAAATGACTCATTACATATAAGGGAGTAATATAAGACTATCATCAAGTGTCTTAGGAGAAACCTTTCAGACCAAAAGGTTGTGGGATGATATATTCAAAGAGCTGAAAGAAAAAAAAAACCTGTCAACTAAGAATATTATATGTGACAAAACTCCTTGTCAAAAATGAAGAAAAGAGAATGACTTTCTTAGATAAATAAAATTTGGGAGAATTAATCATCACTATGCCTGCCTTATAACAAAGGCTAAAAGGAGTCCTTGAAGTTGAGATAAAAAAATATTAAACATTAAAACAAAAGCACATGATAACCCAAATCTTGCTGGTAAAGGAAAAAATATATATACATACAACATACAGAAATAATGTAAAAGTGAAATGTACATCACTTTTAATGTTGGTGTGGAAGTCAAAAAGACAATAAATAAATAAATAAATAACTATGACTATAAAATGTTAATTGATACAATTTAAAAGATGTATTTGAATATTGTGATATTAATAACATGACTGGGGAGAAGTAGTATGTAGTTGTGTACATTATTATTATTATTATTATTCCTCTCTGTCTAGGTAATCAACCTCTTATCAGCTTAATTTGCATTGTTATAACATAACATATGGAGAAAATGGCTGACTGGCCACAACCCTCAGTAGAGGCTCCTGACCAGAGGGAGAAAAACTGGACAGAATTGAACTCTATGAAGCCAAAGGTGGGGAGCTGAACCAAGAAAGAAGTTCAGCAAGCTGTACCTCCAAGGAAGACTATTCAAGAAAACAAATTACAGGTACAAAGGCTATTGACTATAAGATGGGAGACACCTCCCCCAAGCAGGCCTCCACAGGCTATCTGTGAGCAAGTGGGGAAGAAAACACCAATCATTTTACCTCACTGGAGAAAGCTGCTAAACACCAGATCTCTTTCTCCAGGGAGGTCCTACTTATGAACCTAGATACTACCCTGCCAGGCATAAAATTGAAGAGATGTATACTGGGAAGTGCCTGTGGCTCAGTTGATAGGGCACCAGCTCCATATACTGAGGGTGGCAGGTTCAAACCCAGCTCCAGCCAAACTGCAACAAAAAATAGCCAGGCATTGTGGTGGGCGCCTGTAGTCCCAGCTACTCAGGGAGGCAGGAGAATCACCTAAGCCCAAGAACTGGAGGTTGCTGTAAGCGGTGATGTCACAGCACTCTATCGAAGCCAATTAAGTCAGACTCTGTCTCAAAACAAAAAAAATGATATTTTCCTCCACAAGTCCAAATTCCCATTCTACCTTTCACCTCTTGCATGGTGGTCTGAAGTTCTGCCCCCTGAATAGTGCAGAGTGTTTGGTCTTTTCCTGAGAGATCTGGGCATAGTGTGGACCACCAACCACCCAAATGGAATCTATGACTAACAGGGAAGAAAGAGGGTATGGGAAGAAAGGGATGCTTAGCAGGAGGAGGAGCAGTCCCCTGGTTACAACCATGCCCAGCCAGTGGTATTGACCCTCAGTTCAAGTTGTGTCTGGTGGGATGGTGGAATGGAGTGCAGAACCCCTGGCTCTGATGGTACCCATAGCAGGAGAGTGGTTGCCCCATGTGGACTGAGTTTGGCAGGCAGAGCTGGTCCCTAGCCCCTGCTAGACCTATGAGCAAAGACTTTCCAGGTGTGGACTAAGACCTGAGGGCAAGGTCATGGTCCCCTATCTCTAGCTGACCCATGAGCAGAGGCTTACTGCATGAGGACTGAGACCTGTGGGCAGGGTATGATGCCCTGATTCCAACAGAACCTGCAAACAGAAGTTTGCCAGGCAGTGAACTGAGACTGGCAGGTGGGAGTGTGGTACCCTGACTTCAACTGGTCTGGCAAACAGAGGCTAAGTGAGTGTGGACTGAGACCGGTGGGTGGGGGTGTGGCCCCTGGCTCTAACTGGGCCTGTGAGCAGAGAAGCAGACAATAGTGTGGACTGAGTCTGGAGGGCAGGTGTTTGGGTCCTTGGCTCAAATTGTGCTATTGGAGACACTTGAATCCCTCTCTGTTGAGCAGGGTCAGCACTGCCCGAGACAACTTAATTGGAACTCGCATCTGGGGCTGTCCACTTGGGGAAATTCTGAGATTGAGTTTCGAAGTTCTGTAGTAGAAAAGAGCTGAAGAGTGGGGGCTGGGTGCCACAGCTCTTTGTATCTTTTCACAGCCAAGATTTAAACCTAATATTATGGCTTCTTAGGATAGGGTAGAGGTTGGCTGATATCAAAAGAGAGGTAGCTTATGCTGTCTCACTAAGTGGGTCCTCAGAATCTCCAGCCAAAACTCTGAAATAGGCCTTTGGTAAGGTTGTAGGAGATAAGCCACAATTACAAAGCCTCGTGCTTTGATAAGGAGCTATCTCTGCTACCTAGGAACCCCAATTCAATTTCACTCTACCAGTTGTAATAACCAAATGATGGAAGATAAACATGGTGTGGACCCAACCGAAGAACTCTGGTAACATGAATAACCAGAGTAGATCAAAGCCTCCCCCCCAATAAAAGACAAAGGAGATACAACTGGAGATGCCATGCATAGACAAAGACTGCAATGTCAGAAATTGAATTCAGAATATGGATGGCAAATAAGATAAATAGAATGGAAGAAAAGGTCGAAATTGAATTCCAAAGATTGTCTCAAGAAATTAATAAATTCAAAGACAAAGTTACCAAAGATATGGATTTAAGGAGAAAGGAGATAGCAGGGTTCAAGAAATTAAAAACATAGTTGAGGATATCTGAACTACAGTAGAATCCCTCAGTAATAGAGTTAACCAGGCAGAAGAAAGGATCTCTGAAACTGAAGATAAAGCTTTTGAACATTCCCAAATGCTCAAAGAGGCAGACAAATGGAGAACAAAAACTGGTCATTCCCTGAGAGAGCTGTAGGATCAATCCAAAATATCAAACATTTGTCTTATAGGAATTCCCAAAGGAGAAAAGGATGTCCCTAAAGGTATACATGCTCTATGCTAATAAATTTTGTTGGAGAATTTCCCAAGCATTGCAAGAGATAGAGATCTTCAAATAGTAGACATTTTCAGAACCTCAGCAAGACTCAATCCAAATAAAGCCTCCCCTAGACACATTGTGATTAACTTTGCCAAGGTTAAAACAAAGGAGAAAATTCTGCAAGCAGCCAGATGTAAGAAAAGTATCACCTACAAAAGGAGAAATATCAGAATAACTGCAGATCTCTCAGTAAAACATTTTAAGCCAGAAGAGGATGATCATAAACCTTCAATCTCCTAAAACAAAACAAATTCCAGCCCAGGATCCTGTATCCAGCTAAACTGAGTTTCGTCTGTGATAGAGAAATCAAATACATTAATGACATACAAATGTTGAAGAAATTTGCCATAACTAATCTAGCTCTCCAGGCTATTCTCAGACCCATCCTCCATAATGACCAGAGCAATGCTCTACCTCCAAAGTAAACTCACCCAGAACTTTTTAAGCAAAACCCAACTTCCACAGTGGTGAAATGATTAAAAATGTCCACTGGACATCCAAAAATTATGACATCTCCCAAACAACCAAGTTTATTGATTTTCTCAATTAATGTGAATAGTTTAAATTGTCATCTAAAGAGGCACAGACTGGCTGAGTGTATACATAAACTCAGACCAGATATCTGTTATACACAAGAATCTAATCGTATCTTAAAGGATAAAAATAGACTCAGGGTGAATGGATGGAGTTGTATAATACAGGCAAATGGAAACCAGAAAAACCTGGGGTTATAATTTCTGTTTTAGATACAGTTCGCTTTAAACCAACAAAGATAAGGAAAGATAAGGATGGTCACTACATATTTTGTCAAGGGAAACACCCAACAAGAAGACATTTTGATAATTAACATTTATGCACTCAACCAGATGCTTCTCAATTTATAAAGCAAACCCTAATCAATGTGAACAACTTGATATCTTCCTGCACTATACTAGTTGGAGATTTTAACACCCCTTTGACAGTTTTGGATAGATTCTCCAAGAAGAAATTAAACAAAGAAATATAAGACTTAAACCTGAACCCTAGAACAAATAGTCTTTACAGACCTCTACAGAACATTTCATCCTAATAAATCTGAATATACATTCTTCTCATCCTCCCTTGGGTGAGATCATATCCTACAAAAAAATAGGATAGATCATATCCTACAACAAAAGGTGATACTTTTCTTACATCTGGCTGCTTGCAGAATAGATCATATCCTACAACACAAGTCTAACCTTAGCAAAGTTAAAAGAATAGAAATTATTCCTGGTATCTTCTTGGACAACGATGGAATAAAAGTTGAACTCAACAGCAACAGGAATCTTGATACTCAAACAAAGACATGGATAACAATATTAGGCTGATATCTGGGTCAAATACAAGATTAAGAAGGAAATCACCAAATATTTGGAACAAAATGATAATGAAAACACAAGTAAAAACTTGTAGGATACTGCAAAAGCAATCCTTGTTATAGCAGCATTGTTATACTTTGAAGAACTTGAAAAAATAGTCCTTTATTTTTATGGAATCAGAAAAATCTTGAATAGCAAATATATTACTCAGAAATAAGAACAAATAAGGAGGTATCACGTTACCAGACTTCAGGCTATACTATACATCTATAGTGATCAAAACAGCATGGTACTGGAACAAAAACAGAGAGGTAGATTTATGGAACAGAAATAGAACCAAGAGATGAACCGAGCTACTTATCATCATTTGATCTTTGGCAAGCCTATCAAAAATATTCAGTGGGGGAAAGACTCCCTATTTAACAAATGGTGTCGAGTGAACTGGCTGGCAACCTGTAGAAGACTGAAAATGGACCTCACCTTTCACCATTAATAAATATTGATTCTCACTGGATAAAAGATTTAAACTTAAGACATGAAACTATAAAAATACTAGAAGAGAGTACAGGGAAAACACTTGAAGAAATTGGCCTAGGAGACTACTTTAAATTGGCCAGAGGACCCCCCTCCCCCAGGCAACTGAAGCAACACCAAAAATACGTAACTGTGATCTGATCAAACTGAAAAGCTTTTACACAGCCAAGAGCACAGTAAGTAAAGCAAACAAACAACCTTCAGAATGGGAGAAGATATTTGCAGATTATGCTTCTGACAAAGGTCTGATAACTAGAATCTACAAAGAACTCAAACTAATCAATAAGAAAAGAAAAAATAACCCCATTTCTATGTGGGCAAAAGACTTGAGCAGAAACTTCTCTGATGAAGATAGGTGCATGACCTACAAACACATGAAAAAATACTCATCATCCTTAATCATCAGAAAAAAACAAATCAAAACCACTTTGAGACATCATCATCTAGCTCTAGTAAGATTAGCCCACATCACAAAATCCCAAAACTACAGATGTTGGCGTGGATGAGCAGAGAACACTTCTACACTGCTGGTGAGAATGTAAGCTAATACAACCTTGTTGGAAAGAAGTTTGGAGAACACTCAAGGAACTAAAAGTAGACCTACCATTCAATGCTGCAATTCCTCTACTAGGTATATACCCAGATGATCAAAAATTATTTTACAACAAAGACATTTGCACCAGAATGTTTATTGCAGCCCAATTCATAATAGCAAAGACACGGAAATGGCCCAAGTACCCATTGACCCATGAATGGATTAACAAATTGTGGTATATATACACAATAGAATATTATACAGCCATAAAAAGGATGGTCTCTTCACATTTTTCATGTTTACCTAATGGATCTGCAATATATTCTTCTTAGTAAAGTATCTCAAGAATGGAAAAAAGGATATAATGTACTCAATACTACTATGAAATCAACATATAATTGCCTATACAGTCATATGAATGGCAAAACATAACTATAGTCCAGAAAGTATAAGATAAGAGGAGAGAGACAGGAGGGGAGGGATTTTGGAGGAGGGAGGGATTTGGGGGGACTTCACCTAACGTGCATGATGCAATGGTACATTTCAAAACTATTAAGAAATGAGCATAATTGTGATGGATGTGTTATCTAGTTCAATGTAAGCATTTCATATTGTATATCAAAGCAGTACACTGAACCCCATACATGCATCAGTGCACAAAGTTATGGTTTAATAAAAAAAAAAACTATGAAATTTTTTAAAATAATTTTATTAAATCATAATTGTGTACATTGGTGCAATCATGGGGCACAATGTGCTGACTTCATATACAATCTGAGATATTTTGGTCGAATTGTTAAACATAGCCTTCATGGCATTTTCTCAGTCACTATATGAAGACATTGATATTCTACATTTAATAAGTTTCACCAGTACCCTGCTAAGATGCACCGAAGGTGTGATCCCACCAATTACCGTCCCTCCACTCATCCTTCCTGCTTCCCGCCCCTCCCTTTCCCTTTTCCCTGTATTCTTGTGCTATAATTGGGTTTTACCATGGTAGCCAAAAGGAGATACCTATGGCAGGTACAAAAAAGAAAATAAGAAGTGAACAAAAGGATATCATTACAAAAATCAATAAAACACAAAGGAAGATAGCGATAAGAGTTAATAGGGACAAAGAAACTATCAGATAGAAAGCAACTAACAAAACAGTAATAGTAACTCTTTCTCTATCAATAATTATACATTAAAGAAAATGAATTTAAATCCCTAATTGAAAGTATACACATGATCAAGCAATGGGCCCAAGAAAAACCAAAAGGGAAATCAGAATATATCATGAGACAAATGAAAATGAAAACACAACATATCAAAACATACAAGGGCAGACAATAAAGTTCACAAACTCATCCTAGGAAAAGTGCTAATACCACCTTGCTGAATTTCACTACCATCACTTTCAAAGTACTCTTCTTGGACAGTTATGCTCTGATGCCAGTGCCTAATCACTGTTCAAAGCACTGTTTCTATGATGAGTTTACAAATTTAATTGCCAAATCTCAACGACATCTTTGATGGGCATTCCAGTGAAAAAGTTTTAAAATTGCTTTTAAGAGTGGACTAGGTACTAGCATAATTGCATAGCTTCCTGCAATTACGGGAGGAGTACTTTGAAAGTGATTGCAAAGTGATTGATATTCAGCAATGAGGTATGTAGCACTTTTTCTAGGATGAGTTCACAAACTTAATGTTTCAACCTCATCTATAATGTGGCAAAAACAACACTAAGAGGGAAATGTATAGCAATAAATGCCAGCAGTGAAAAAGATCTCAAATAAGCAATTCAGGTTTATATGCCAAAAGGCTAGAAAATGAAGAGGAAACTAAGCCCAAAATTAGTAGAAGGAAGTAGAGATTAAAACAAATAAACAAAATTGGGAGTAGAAAAATAAGTGAAACTATTTTGGAAAATAGATTTTGGAAAAGATAAGCAAAATGGAAAAACATTTACCTGGACTAAGAAAATGAGAAAAGCCTCAAACAGAATCAGAAATGAAAGAAGATACATTTTTCTGATGCCCCAGCTATAAAAAGAATTGTAGGAGACTATTATGAGCAATTATATGCTAAAAAATTGGACACCATAGAAAAAACAGAAAAATTCCTTGAAACATATGACTCACCAATACTTAGTCATAATACTTATACTAAGACAATACTTAGAAAAAATAAGAAAATGTTTAAAGATCAAAAAGAATGCAAATGAATCAGAAATTTAAAACCTCCCGTTAAAGAAAATCCCAGGACCAGATGTCTTCAGATAGGAATTTTACAAAACATTTAAAGAAGAATTATTACCTATTCTTCTCCAACCCTTGCAAAAAAAAAAAGAAAGAAAAGAAAAGATGAACAATGAACAAGAAAGAGCACTTCCAAAGATACTTTTTCAGACTAGCATTACTTGGACACTTACGCTAGACAAAGATACTACAAGATAATAAAAGTATAGAGCAACATGTCTAATAAATTGAGATGCAAAAACCTTCATAAAATACAAGCAAACCAAATTTAACAGCACATGAAAAGAATTATATACCATATCCAAGGGGATTTATCACCAGAATTTAAGGATGGCTCATCACACGAAAACTGATCAATTTCATACTCCACACAAATAGAAAGAAGAATAAAAATTATACGATTTCCTCAATATTTGTAGAAAAAGCATTTGATAAATTTTGATACCATTTTATGACAAAAACCTATAAATAGAAGAAAATTACTTCACCATCTTAAAGGCCACATATGAAAAGTCCACAGTTTACATTATATTCAATGGTAAAAAACTGAAAACTTTTCCTCTAAGATCATAAACAAGGTGGCAAAAGTGCCTACTCTCACCACTTCTATTCAACATAAGTCCCACTTAGAAAAATTTGGCAAGAAAAAGAAATAAAAAGCATCCAAGTCAAGAGTTAAGGAGTAAAATTATCTCTATTTGCAGGCGACATGATGTTGTATGTAAGAACTATAAATATATTGCAAAAATTGTGAGGAATAATAGATGAAGTAAGGAATGTTGCTGGATACAAAGTCAACATAAAGAAAAAGTCCTGTTTCTATACACTAACAATGAACAACCTAAAAGGAAATTAAGAAAAAATCCAATTTGCATAATAAAAGGAATAAAATATGAACAGTCTTTACCTTATTATGATTTGATTCATGAATTTTCATTTTTCGATGACGTGAAAGTTATTCCATTCAGTGGAAACCATACTTCAGTACAGTAGTCAATAAATTATGGGATATATTCAATACTTTATTATAAAAGAGGTTTGTATTAGATTATTTTCCTCAAATGTAGGCTAATGTAAGTGTTCTGAGTACATTTAGGTAGACCAGTGTAAACTATAATGTTCAGTAGATTAGATATATTAAACGTATTTTTTACTTACAATATTTTTAACTTATTTTAGGTTTATCAATATGTAACCTCATTGTAAGTTGGGGAATATCTGTAGTTAGGATTCAACTTAACTAAGAAGGTGAAACACTTGCACATTGAAAATTACAGAACATTTCTGACAGATATTAAAGAAGATACACACACACAAAAGAAAAGTAATTTCCTGTTATGGATTAGAAGATTAATACTGTTAAATTGTTCATACTACCCAAAACATATACAAATCCAATTCAATTCTCAGCAAAATCTGATGGTAATTGTTTTTCACAAAAAAGAAAAACTATTATAAAATTTATGTAGAAGCACAATTGGCAAAAAAGAGGGAACAATAAAAAATAGGGGAAAGACAAGCAAAGATAAAGGCCTTACAAGTCTTGATTTCAAAACATATTACAAAGCTATAGTAATCAAAACAGTATGGTAATGGCTTCAGAGAAATGGAGCAAAGGAACTGGTTAGAAAGCCTAGAAATAAATTCAGGCATACATGATAAAATGATCTTCAACCAGGGTGACAACTACAAAATGGGGAAAAGATAGTCTCTTTAACAAATAGTGTTTGGACTGGAAATATACATTCAAACAAATAATATTAGTTCCTTATCCTACACCATACATAAAAATCAATTTAAAATGTATTAAAGACTTAAATGTAATACCTGAAACTGTAAAATTCCTAAAGGAAAATCTAGAAAAAAATCTTCATAACATTTCTGTGGACAATAATTTTTTAATATGACATCAAAAGCATGGGCAACTGCAACAATAGTAACAAAGTGGGAATAAATCAAACTAAAAAGTTCCAGAACAAAAACTAAAAAATAATCAACAGAGAAAAAGCAGCATTTGGAATAGAAGAAAATATGTGCTAACTATTTACTTACCTTAACAGACAGAATAATTCCTTAGGATTAATATTCCAAATATATAAGTAACTACTACTATTCAACGGCAAAAAAGAAAAACCAATTTTAAAATGCCAAAAACTTAAATAGGAATTTCTCAAGTCCCCAAAGACATATAATGGCCAGCAGGTGTATAAAAACATGTTCAACATCACTAATCTTCAAACATATAAAAATAAAAGCACTCTCTTCTGTGAGGATGGCCATTATCAAAAACAATATATTAACAAATATTGGGGAGGTTGTGGAGAAATGAGAACTTGTGTGCACTGCTAGTGGGAATGTAAAAATGGTGTAGCCACTATACAAGACAGTATGGAGGTTCCTGCAAAATGTAAAAATAGAACTATCATATGATCCAGCCATCCTGCTTCTGGGATTTGTCCAAAAAAATTTAAATAAGGATCTAGAAGAGATATTTTCATGCCCATGTTCACAGTAGTATTATTCACAATAGCCAAGAGGTAGAAACAGCTTACTATATTTTGCCATGTATAATGCACTTCCATGTGTAATGTGTACCCATGTGTTTGGCTCAAATTTCCAGGAAAAAAGATCTTTTAGCTCAAATTTTCAGGAAAAAAAAATCTTTTAATTTTTTTAATTGAAAATTTTATTTGTTTATATTTATATACTTGCTTTTAGTATTATAAAGGAATTTTACCTTTTTAACATAGTATGGTACAAGAAAGTTTATGTAACAAAAATTACAAAATACAGGAAGAGGTACAAGGTACGAGAAACTTTATGTATAGGTAACAAATAGGACTACCCATGTACAATGTGTATCCTTATTTTTCCCTCAGAACTTTGGGGAAAAAGTACACTTTTTACATGGCAAAGAATGGTACATACCCTTCAATAGATGGACAGATAAAGAAAATGTGTTATATATAAACCATGGAATGTTACTTAGCTGAAAAAAGACTATTACGTCTAACATGAATGAATCTCAAGAACACTACACCATGTGAGATAAGTCAATGACAAAAGGACAAATATTACACTATTCTACTTGCATGAGGTATCTGAAACACATAAACTCATTAATGAAAGTAAAATGATAGCTACCAGGGGCCAGTGGGAAAAGTGGAAAAAGGGAGTTGCTTTTCAATGGGTATAGAATTTCAGTCATACATATGTAAGATGAACATGTGCTAGGGATGTAATGTACTTATACTTAAAAGTGTGTACTTAAAAATTTGTTAAGAGGATAGATCTCACATTATGTGTTTTTTTTTATCATAATAGTAATTTTTAGAGAACCTTATCAAACACCCACCAAAGGATCCCTCAAATCTCTGATGGTTTAAATGGCAATGTCAACATTGAGTGTCAGTTAGCCTAACTCAGACACAAGCCAAACCCTAAAGCCCCACTGTGACCAGAATAACAGGATGCACTGATTGGATTTTTAGCCAGGCACATGGACTCCACCCCTGAAGCCTGGCCTCTATCAGAAGTCATAATGACTTCAAAGTACTGTGGCCGGAAGGAAGAAAAGTCAATATTGGAAATAGAACTGCCATTTGATCCTATAATTCCTTTACTAAGTGTATACCCAGAAGACCCAAAACCACATTATAACAAAGATAACTATGCCAGAATGTTTACTGCAGCCAAATTTATAATTGCTAAGTCAAGGAAGAAGCCCAAGTGCCCATTGATCCATGAATGGATTAATAAATTGTGGTACATGTATACCATGGAATATTATGCAGCCTTAAAGAAAGATGGAGACTTTACCTCTTTCATGTTTACATGGATGGAGCTGGAACATATTCTTCTTAGGAAAGTATCTCAAGAATGGAAGAAAAAGTATCCAATGTA
>CAUYON010040158.1:0-11780 GCA_963573935.1 Arctocebus calabarensis | reverse complement strand
TGATCAAGAAAATGCCATGAAGGCTATCTGTAACAGTACGATGAAAACATTTCTGAATGTATATGAATCATGCCCTATGATTGCACCAATGTACAGAATTATGATTCAATAAAATTATAAAAAAAAAAAAAAAAAAGAAATTTAATTCATCAAAATTTATTTCACCAACTACATGCAATATGCCTTCCACAAAGTAGAGGATGTAAATGATTTATTTTCAAGCGGCCCAAAATCTGGTCATGGTCATAAAAAGTATTTTAAATCATAATTCAAGTAAGACAATTAGTTCAATAATAAGCGAAATGATTCCAGTAGGCGAGTGAGTAATTCCACCTTGGAATCAATATGGTTTCATGAACTACAAAGAGTGTTATTTATTAGTGCCAATTTTACATAGTTTTCAGAACCATGGCATGATGCTGGTATTATTCTCACTGTACGTGAACAAAAATGAGGCTCAGAGAAGTTAAGTATTTGCCTAATGTCACAAAACAATGCTAGGTATGGAAAGAGAGTTTCTTTTGATTCCAAAACTTTTTGCTCTTTTCAATGAACCATTATCAAGGTCAAAAAGTAGAAAAAGCAAGTTAATCAATACAAAGCAATACTGATTATATACCTTTTACATATAAGAAAGCAGGCTTCAAGATGTGTAAGTGACTTTCCTAATATTGAACAAGCACAAATGATAGATCCAGGATTTGTAGATCTTTTCAAAGCCATTTTTAATGCATATTTAAAAAAACATATTGCGGAAAGAAAGGTACAAGGCACTTGCATGTATCCATTATTCAGCTTCAACACTAACTAGCTCACAGTGCACTTGCATTCATTTATGTCTCCTTACTTGCCCTCCCTGCTTCCAGAATTAATTTGAAACAAATCCTACATATTATAACATTTAGTCCATAAATATTTAAGTATGTGTCTCTAAAAGAAAAGAAAAAAACTCTCATTAAAGAACTTAGCCATGGTGCCATGTTGATATCAAAACCGAACCAAACAGATAAACAATAGACAGGTAATTCCTTAACATCATCAGATAATACAGTTTGTATTTTTTGTCATACATGTTTGATTTATTTGTTTATAGATTTTATGTTAATGGTTTATTTGTATCGACAACAAAACAGGTTGTGCATATTACATTTTGTTGGTAGTCTCTTATAGTTTTTTTATTTTATGGGTTACACTTTTTTATTTATTTCTTTGTTTATAATTGACTAATTGAAAAAAAAAGAATTGTTTGCCTGTGGACTTTCCTATTATCTGGATATTTGTGATTACAGTCTCAGTTTAGAAAAATACTTGTTCTTCAATTCCTTATGTGTTTCTTATCCTGCTTGTTATATCAAGAAACATGACTATTTTAGGCTATGGTTTTTTCAAGACTACTTAATAGGTGCTGTTCTAATCTTCCACTATGAAATGCATAATGTCCAGTGTCTTCAGGACATTGGGATGTTGGCTGCCACTGAAGATCATTTCCCAGAGTCAGAGTATACTGAGGGGTTTGCAAAACATGAATATTCTAATTCTATCATTACATCTTTATTTGCTAGCTGAATAATTCCACAGAGAGAAGTTTTATTTCACTGATGTTTTGAATATGCTGAGATGCAGTTTTTACCAAAAAGAAATTATATGCTTGATTCGTTCCCTTTATTTAAGTTTTCAGAAAAATAAAATGGTTTCCTTGCATTTTTGAAAGGCAATTGAATTTTTAAAATGATCATTGTGAATTTCTGAATTTTTAACATATTCGATTCATTCCAATTTACTGATGATATTATGCTTATTGGTACTCCAGATGACTCATCTTTGCACAGTGAGAGCAACTTCAAGTTGATTCATGAGTCCTTTTGACACTATTCCAATAATATTTGATAATTTCCTTGCTGTTTGGAATGACAAAATATTCAGATTTATCTTTTTTTTTTTTATTGTTTCAGGTTAAGTGAGGGTACAGAGAATTAGGTTACACTGTTTGCATTTGTCAGGTAAAGTGCCTCTTATAATTATGTCCCACCCCCCAAGAAGTGTACCATACACCCTCACGTTGTGACCTGTAAGTGGGAATACCCCGTCCCCCCCTCTTTTCCCTTCTTCCTGACCTCTCATTCCTCCCACCCCTCAGCTTTAATTGGTTTGAGGTTTTCTTATGTGGGTATGTATTATATTGTCTACTGGCTTCATATTAGAATTGAGTATATTGGATCCTTGCTTCTCCATTCTTGTGATACTTTCCTAAGAAGAATGTGTTCCACCTCCTTCCAGGTTAATACAAAAGATGTAAAGTCTCCATCTTTTTTAATGGCTGAACAGTATTCCATGGTATACATATACCATAGCTTGTTAATCCATTCCTGGGTTGGTGGGCATTTAGGTTGCTTCCACATTTTGGTGATTACAGATTGAACTGCAATAAGCAGTCTGGTGCCCCAGTAAGAATAGCCTGCATCACAAAGTCTCAAAGCTACAGATGCTGGCGTGGATGTGGAGAGAAAGGAACTCTTTTACACTGCTGGTGGGACTGTAAACTAATACAAGATTTTTGGAAGGGATTATGGAGAATTTTCCCAGAACTCAAATTAGACCTCCCATTTGATCCTGCAATCCCATAACCAGGCATCTACCTAGAAGGAAAAAAAAATCATTTTATCATAAGGACATTTGCACTATAGTTTTTGTCTTGTAAATTTTCTCCCCTAACTCCTAGCTCTGTGTCTTCTACATGTTCCTCTTCATCTTACATAAGTGATAATTTTGACTGTAGTTTGATCTCTTGTCACATGCACATGCATACACCACAAACACATGCTTTCTTTCTGAATTAAATGGTATAATAGTAAGGTTTATCTATTCATATTGATTCTACAACTTGTTGTTTTCACGTAACAATATATCCTGGAGATCACATATGAGAAAGTGTTCATCATATATCTATTTATTTATTGTTTACAGCTGTATTGTGTTCCATTATAAATATGTCAGAGTTAGTGCAATTCATTTGTATTGATGTACATTTAGATTATCTCTGGCATTTTGGTTATTATAAATTATGAAATAAATAGCCATGTTTATGCATCTTTTTGTGTTTTACCATTTTATCCTTTGGGTAGATTCCTACAGAAGAGGCAATCATAAATGCGCAGTTTTTCTAAATAGTGCCAAGTTGCCCTCGTAGGATTTGTGACATTTTGCATTCTTATCAGTAATACATATATCTCTTTCCCCTCAGCCATATCAAGTGAATATGTTGTCAAAGTACTGCTGTTTTGACAGTGTGATGAATAAAATATAGTATACCTGTGTAATGTTAATTGTATTTCTTTTATTGTGAGCTATTATTTTAATTATGGGCTTTAAATATTTAAGAGTCCTAGGTGGGCATAGTGGTGGATGCCTATTGTCCCAACCACTTGGGAGGCTAAGATGGGAAGGTTACTCGAGACTAGGAGTTTGAGTCTACACTGGGCAACATATTGAACATATTGAACATATTTAAGACTGGGCACCCCGTCTTTTAAAAAAAACCCCAAAACAAAGTCTGTAGTATATAAGGATCATTTGTATTGCTTTTTAAAGAAAATATCTCTTCCTTTTTTAATCCTAAAAATACAATTGTTGGTTTTTTTATTTTGCCTGTGAAATTATAGTTAATATGCATTTTTAGTCTTTATATATTCAATGTAATATTTTTAAACTTATTACTTCTAGATTTTAATGGGAAGAGAGTTTTTTTATACTTCTAGGTAAGAGATTCACAAATGTTTATACTTGTGTAATTTCTTTTATTTAGATTTAAATTCTGATTACTTTGGAATTTTTCTTGTGTTTGTTATCATAGAGAGACTCTTTTTATTGTTTTATATTGTTATCTAGTTATTCCAGAACCATTAAATACAGTGCCTATATTTCTTACTTGATTGGTGACTCTACCTTTATTAAATACTATAAGCAATTGTGTGTATATCTGGATTCTCTGTTCTGTTCTCTTGCTCCACCTGTCTGGTCCTCTGCCAACACCATATCATTTTAACTACAGCAGCCTTATCATATGTTTATACGTCTGGTTGAGCCAGCATTTCCTCTCCTTCCTCTGGCTTTTCCTTTTCAGGTGTATCTAGGTTTTTAAACACTAAATACAATGTATTTACAATACATTTTATTTCTCTTAATAGTATGTCTCTAAAACAGCATATTTGCACTCTTTTAAAAGGAAAAGAAGAAAGAAAAATTGTGAAAGTATTTGATGGCAAACAGGTTTAATAATAATTCTGTATGCAGTTTTTGTTTTAAATAAAAGGATAAGAGACCCAAGCAGATTTAGCCTGTTTAGCCTTCCTCCCCCATAGATTCCCTTAGAGAAATAATAAAATTGTCCTGATTTAGTAATCAAAATTTCCAACATGTGACTCACTTTTTGGGCTCTGACAGAATACAGAGAGAATCTCTTGTGTTTGCAACTACTGGAAGATTTGAGATTTATTAACATTCTTCCATCAGCCTGGTAGTAAAGTCCTAGATATTCCTGGTATGAGAAGCTAAATCATGGTTACCTGGTCCCTGTACCCAAATGTATTGGAGTGTGTGTGCGTGTGTGTGTACAAGCACGCTCTTCACTACTGCTCACTAGCATTCAGTGTCCATGTTGTCTGTCTGAAAATCCAATGATATTCTTAATGTGGCAATCCGAGGGGAGAAAACAGTAATTATGATGTGTACAATGTGTGAAGATTTTAAGTCTGACAGTTTTAGCTGCAAAGTTTGCAAAGGAACTATTTGAGCAAAATATTGAATTTTAAAATTGAGCATTTCTGTCATAGGTAATTTGGCTTTTAAAAGCTTCATTGTACTGAATGTCTGATATAATTATTTTTGCAGTAAGTGGGAGGAAGCATCCTATCAGCTTAAAAAAAATACTAAAACTTTGGAGAAAAAAAAACACATGTCCTATTATTTTGGAATTGAATGTTGAAGCACATAAGTGGGGAAAGAGTTTTGGCATTTAAAAGAGTCTCTATGAGGATACTAAAACTAATTATTATGTTGTGTTACCTGGCTCCAAAAACTGCAGAGAACACTTTGGCTTCAAGTCAAAGTGATTTAGGGAAACAGATACATAACAACTAAGAACTAGAGAAGCGGTGGTGCTGCAGGAGTTCAGTGTTTCAGATGCTAATTGTGCTTGGTGATATCGGGAGGACCCCAGAGAGGAGACAAAGCTTGACTAGAAACTTCTGAAACATTTACTTTGAAATTTCTTGCATTAAAAAAAAAAAAAAAAGCATCCACAAATTTAATCATCTAGTGTTGTTCTAGGGTGATTTTTACTTTTTTAAACTGTGAGATGATTATTTCCTTTTTCCTCAAAGTAATTGCCATCTCATTTTAAAAAACAGTTATTATAATACCAGAAGATGAGACCTTTTCTTCCAAAAGGAGCTCATCTCTACCTGCCCGGTCTTGTTCCTGTCTACTTGCTATGTCAGTGAACTGTGTCACCATCTATAAACTGGTCTAAACTAGACACTTCACCTTGAAATCACAGTTAATTCTATATTCAAAGGTCTTAAAGTCCTGTTATGTCCCATGTCACTTCTGACACTCTATGCCAGGGCCCTGGACTGGCCAGGACTCGGCCGGCCCAACTAGGGGACCGCTAAGTTACCTTGCTCAGGTTCCGTTTCTCTTAGCTGCCTGAGGGCTATCTACTTTAGCTGGAGGGAGAGAGAGAGTGAGTCTTAGAGAGAGTAAAGCAGTCTTCTTAGACAGATAGATCTTAGTCTTTAGTAGAGCTTAGTAATCTTCAGCCCAGAGATACTGTGCTGGCCTTCTACAGGCAGGCAGGACAGGAGACAGAGTCAGAAGAAGCAGGTCCATAATAGACTGTGCATGCTACTTGACTGCCTTCTCTTCTAGCCTAACATAAAGCTAATCTCTACACCACAGGTGTAGAGACTGCTAATTTACCACTGCTCTCATCTCGCGAGCTCTCATGCTTGTTAGGAAAGTTAAATCTCTCTCCACACCCTTTCCACTCAGATGTTCCATAATTGGGCAGTACAGGTATTTCTTATAACTCTCACTCCTCCTAGCCATAGGCAATATGGGCTCCAACACTGTGAAAATATCTCTGAAACATTTGCTCAATATGTCCTTTGCCTTTTAACTCCAATGCCCACTGGTTTAGACTCCCATGATTTATCTGTATCACTATAACCCATTGATCTGGTCATTCTATTTCCATTGCTGGCCAAATTAACTGTCTAAATTTTGTTATAAATTAATTCCCCAGCCTGAAGCTTTTGGAAATGTTCCAGAGTCCCTCAAAACCTGGGTCATTTAACCGCATCCACTGATGTCTTCCACCCACCTTGTAACATTTCCTTGTAACTTCAGCACTTTGTTCTACTGTTCCAGATCATTTTGCCATTCATGAAACATGTGTATCTTCAGGTCTTTGTGACTTTCAAATATTCTCTTCTATGCCTGAAATACAAATTGCTCATAGTTCCGCTCTTTAAATTCTTCTTCTTTGAGGCCAACCTAAAGATTTTGCTATTATCTACTCCCTATCCTGTTTGACCTCTACCCATCATGTGCCTGTTGTATAATACTTTACATGGACATATACCACATTTATTGCACTAGATTGTAGTTTGTGGTTTATAGATCTAGCTCCTTATGAGGACTTTAAAGAGAGAGTGTGACACACACATACATGTATTTAAGGACATGGATCTATTATATTTTTCCTTGCACTTTGCACTTAGCTAAGTGCTCGGTATTTAACAAAGGTTCAATAAACTTTAAAACATGTAAACATTAACTGCATTGGCTATAGGAGAATGTGTCGAGCAGAAAGGACAAGTCACTCATGATTACAACAGGAAACAGAGGCATACTTAGATGAAATATGGATGAGAATTTAGAGAAGGGACTATTTCCAAAATACAGATAAGCAAACCAAGGAGGGATGCTGAAGTGCTAGGTGGCAGTAAGAGCGAAGACTGGAGATAGGGAGGGAAATAGGATTGTTAGCAGAGTCCAGTGAAAGACGAGGCTATGGAGCAGCCTGATTTGCAGTCTCAAAGCAGACAGATGGTGGAGAATGACAATCCTGACCTGACTTCTCTCACTTTGGAATGCTTCCTATTGATTGGATCCAACTCTGGAGGCAGGTTCAGGTGATGAAGTCTGTGTGCATTAGTCTCACAGGGCAGAAATATAGCCAGAAAGGGCAGAGAATCGAATGAGTAAAGCAAGCAGAGGATAACCAGCACAAGTAACTCGCTCAAACCTTAATATTAAATGGAGGGGTGACAATCAGTTTATGGAGTAAGATGCTTATGATATAGGTCCTCAGTAAATTGTACCAATATTGTTATTAGTCTAAAATCAATTTGCCTGGGGCAATATATCCAGGAATTTTTTATTGTACTTCAATTCATTGTCCTTAACATACCTTTTTTTTTTTTTTTTTTTTTTTAACAAATTGAAGGTTTGTGGCAACCTTGCATCTGTTTGTGACGTTTCTCCAAAAGCATGTGCTCACTTGGTGTCTCTACATCCTGTTTTAGTAATTCTCCAAAATATTTCAAAGTCTATGATTTTATATATTTTATGATTTTAAAGATATATGTACATGGCAATCTACTATAATTGTTTTGGGGCACCATGAACCATGTCCACGTAAGATGGTGAACTTAATTGATAAATATGTGTGTGTTCTAACTGGTTCACTGGTGGGCCACTTCCCCATCTGTCTCCTCTTCAGACCTCTCTATTCTCAGAGACACAACAATATTGACATTAGACTAATTAGTAGCCTTATAATGGCCTTTTAAATGTTCAAGTGAAAGGAAGAATTGCTTCTCTCTCACTTTAAATCAAAAACTAAAAATCGTCAAGCTTACTGAGGAAGGCATATCAAAACCCAAGATAGGCTGAAAGCTAGACTTCTTGTCCCAAAGAGTTAGCTAAGTTGTAAAAGTAAAGAAAATGTTTTTGAAGGAAATCAAAAGTGCTACTCAAGTTAACACATAAATGACAAGGAAGTGAAACAGCTTTATTAATTTTATATGGAGAAAGTTTTAATGGTTTAGATAGAGGATCAAACCAGAACAAGGCTCTGACTCTTTTCAATTCTATGAAGTCAGAGACAGATGAGGAAGCTGCTGAAGAACATTTTGAAGTTAGTATAATTTGGTTCAGGAGGTTTAACAAAGGAAGTCGTCTCGATAACATAAAAATGCAAGATGAAGCAAGAAGTGCTGACATAGAAGATGCAGCAAGTGATGTAGAAGCTTTATTAGAAACAGAAGATCTAGTGATGATTGTTGATGAAGGTGGTTACCTTCAATGCATTTTCAATGTAGACAAAACAACTTAATATTAGAAGAAGCTGCCATCTAGAATTTTCATAGCTGGAGAGGATAAGTGAATGCCTGCCTTCAAAGTTTCAAGAACAGGTTGACTCCCTTGTTAGGGATTAATGCAACTGGTGACTTGAAGTTGAAGTCAATACACATTGACCATTCTCAAAATCCCAGGATCCTTAAAAATTACGCTAAACTTTCTATGCTTGTGATGTATAAATGGAAAAACACAGCTTGAGTGACAACACATCTATTTATAGAATGGTTTACTGAATATTTCAAGCCCGCTATTAGACCTTTTGCTCAGAAAAAAAGATTTCTTTCAAAAGGTTACTGCTCAATGACAATGCACCTTGTTACTCAAGAGCTCTGCTGGAGATATATAAAGAGATTAGTGTTTTGCCTGCTAACACAACATACATTCTGCAATTCACAGGTCAAGGAGTAAGTTTTATTTTCAGCTCTTACATTTTTGTGGGGCTATAGCTGCCATAGGTTTTGATTCCTGTGGGCAAAATTAACTAGTCTTTTGGAAAGGATTCACCATTGTAGATGGCATTAAGAACATTCATGATTCATGGGCAGGGGTCAAAATATCTACTTTAACAGGAATTTGGAAGAAGTTAATTCCATTCCTGATGGATGACTTTGAGAGGTTTAAGACTTCAGTGGAGGAAGTAATTACAGATATGGTGGAAATAGGAAGAGAACTAGAACTAGAAGGGAGGCATAAAGACGTGACTTATTTGCTGCAAACGCAGATGTAAGTTTACTGGATGAGGAGTTGCTTCTTACAGTTGAACAAAGAAAGCAGCTTTCTTTCTCTCCCTTTCTTTCTTTCTTTCTTTCTTTCTTTCTTTCTTTCTTTCTTTCTTTCTTTCTTTCTTTCTTTCTTTCTTTCTTTCTTTCTCTCTTTCTTTCTTCCTTTCTTCTTTTCTTTCCTCCCCCCTTCCCCTCCCATCCCATCTGATCCCTTCCCCTTCCTCCCTCCCTTCCTTCCTTTTCTTTCTTTCTTTCTTTCTTTCTTTCTTTCTTTCTTTCTTTCTTTCTTTCTTTCTTTCTTTCTTTCTTTCTTTCTTTCTTTCTTTCTTTCTTTGACAGAGTCTTGCTCTGTCATCTTGGGCTGTCACTGTAGCTCACTCAACCTCAAAATTCTTGGCTTAAGTGATCCTCCTGCCTCATCCTCCCAAGTAGCTGGGACTACAGGCATGCACTGTTATACTTAGCTATTTTTAGTAGAAATCAGGTCTCGTTCTTGCTCAGGCTGGTCTTGAACTCCTGAGCTCAAGCAGTCTCCCCTCCTTGGCATCCCAAGGGATAGGATTACAAGACCTGGCCAGAAAGGCATTTCTTAATATGGACCCTATTTCTGGTGAAAATACTATGAATGTTGTTGAAATGCCAACAAGGGATTTAGAATTACATAAACTTAGTTGATGAAGCAGCAGCAGGGTTTGAAAGAATTGATCCCACTTTGAAAGAAGTTTTACTGTGGACAAAATGTTATCAAATAGCACTGCATGCGGTGGAGAAATCTTTCATACATGGAAGAATTAATTGATAGAGCAAACTTAATTTTTGACTTATTTAAAGAAATTGCCACAACTTTTTGAACCTTCAGCAACCCTCCAAATCAATCAGCAGACACCAATGTAGAGGCAAGATCTTCCACCAGCAAAAAAGATTACAAATTGCTGAAGGCTCAGATAATTTTAAATACAGCATTTTTTTTTTAAAACGATGGTTTTTAATGGGAACCAGAGATATGGTTACAATTACATAGTCCAACACAAAAACCCATGGGTGATCAGAAATTGAAGGTTACAAAATAACAAGGGTAACACTGAGTACAGGAAGAAAAGCTGTTCCAGAATCTCAGGAGCCAGGCTAATATGGCCTCTCTCTACGATCCTGTCTGTGCTCACCCCTGGAGTCCATCTTGCCAGGGCCAAAGCCGCCTCTGTCCCCACCACCCCGGACCCCTCGGAAGCCCCCACGGTCCCCACCACGGCCCCGGTAGCCGCCTCGATCATAGCCTCCTCTGCCACCACGATGATCATCTCCATAGTTAACCCCCATATGAGAGCCTCCTGGTCCACCTCCTGGGCCATCTGGTTTAGGAGCCTTACACTGGTTGCATTCATTCCTCCAAGAAAAGTTCATGTTCTCACACGTAGGGTTAGGACACTTCCAGTCCCCAGCTCGCTGCTGTCCACCACCACCACCACCTCCACTGGGAAATCCTCCTCGGCCACCGCCACCACTGCCACCACCTCCATACCCTCCACGGCCCATGGGTCCTCCTCGCCCTCGGCCTCCCCGACCATTGCCACCACCCCGATTGAAGTCAGCTCGGCGAGTTGCAAATGAGACCTTGATAGGATTCCCAGAGAATTCTTTACCATCAAACCAGTCAATAGCTGCCTTAGCCGAAGGTGGGTCATCAAAAGAAACCGTTGCCTCTCCCTTCAGCTTGCCAGTTTCCCTGTCTGTGTACAAATTAATCATGGGCTGTCCTGTTTTCTTGTTTGTCTTAATAATACCAATCTGTTTGAAGTAATCAGCCACAGACTCAATTGTAACGTTCTCACCCAGGCCTTGCACAAAGATGGTGTTGTTGTCTGAATTATCCTGTTCGGAGTCATGACGTGATCCTTGGTCCCGAGGGCCACCAAATTTATTGAAGCCACCACGGTCACTTCCGCCCAAGCCGCCTCTGCCTCCACGGCCACCTCCACGACCTCTGGGTTCATAGCCACCACTGCTGCGGTTGTAACCACCACCACCGCCCCTGTCGCGTCCCCCACGGTCCTGTTGGCCTCCCCCGTAGCCGCCGCCACCACCACTCTGGTCCTGACTGCCATAACCACCACTGCTACCACTCATGGAGGACTGATCTTGGCCATAGTTACCTCCACCACCCCCTCCGCCACCTCCACTGCTACTGTTGTACTGATTCTGTTGTCCATAGCCCTGAGGGGGATTATAGTTTTGCTGTTGCCCGTAACTCTGCTGCTGTCCACCGTAGCCGGACTGTTGGCCATAGCCCCCACTTGGGGGCTGTCCATAGCTGCTGCTCTGAGAACTGCCACCATAACTTCCCGAGGTACTGCTAGGAGCCAGTTGCTGGCCATAGCCAGGATATGAGGACTGCTGCCCATAAGATGACTGGGAACTCTGGCTACTGCCATAGCCACCAGTTGAGCCATATCCCTGGAGAGTTGACTGAGTGCTATAGCCTGTGTTCTGGGTCTGTCCATAAGAAGAACCATAGCTGCTCTGGCCATAGCCTGAAGTATCTGACTGGCCATAACCACTGTAACTCTGCTGTCCATAGGGCTGATTGCTCTGTTGGGAGTAGCCCTGCCCAGGCTGGGTGGGGTAGGCCCCATAGCT
>CAUYON010040157.1:0-55216 GCA_963573935.1 Arctocebus calabarensis | reverse complement strand
CTCCATTCAGACACAGACTCCTACTCAGCTCCCTGGAGTCTCCCCATTCACATAAATCTCCTCTTTTTTCAACCAAAATTAAAAATAGGTTGGGCTCTCATCTGTGGTCCCAGCTACTTGGGAGGCTGAAGCAAGAGGATCGCTTAAGCCCAAGAGTTTGAGGTTGCCGTGAGCTGTGATGCTACAGCATTCTACCCAGGGTGACAGCTTGAGACTGTCTCACAAGAAAAAAAATAGGCTCTTTTCACAGCACCAAGCCTGATCAAACTATTCTAGTCTCTGCGGTGTCTCATCACTCTAGACTTCTGGTCCCCAAGCAGCTCCACCATTTTTCTCCCTACAGCTCAAGTCTTGATGATTTTGGCTAATAAATATCCTTAAAGTGACTCAGTGCTAGTAGAGCTTTCGGGCCACTCCTTTCAGTTGAGAACCTTGTATAGGCAGGACATTGGCTCAAGATATCCAGAAAATTAGAAAATTGAAGGACAAATTCTGGTTGTCTTTTTTTTTTTTTTTTTTTTTTGAGGCAGAGTCTCATTCACTTGCCCTGGGGTTGAGTGCTATGGTGTCATTGCTCACAGCAACCTCAAACTCTTGGGCTGAAGAGATTCTCTTGCCTCAGCCTCTGAGTAAGTGGGACTACAGGCACCCGCCACAATGCCCCTCTACTTTATATTTTTTAGGGACTGGGTCTCGCTCTTGCTCAGGCTAGTCTCAAATTCCTAAACTTGGCATCCCAGAGTGCTAAGATTACAGAAGTGCTAGTAGCCACTGTGCCCGGCCTAAAGAACAAATTCTTAAGGTCTGAATGGTGCTCCCTGGAATGCTCCAAAGAAAGGTTGGGTTCATATGTGGCCAGGTTTTCTGCTCTTCTGATGTTGTAAGGATGTTGAATGAGAAGACTGTTGCTTCTGGATACCTGGAAGTTAACATATTGGGGAATGCCCTTCCTGCCTGGTGGAGTTTTTCCAATCACATCTGGTGACAGCTTTTCTTACCTCAGGTGCTTGTCTAAGACACTGATATCATCTGAAGATGAATCTGGGCCCCAAGAGCCTGGGAGGCTATGGCTGGGGAAGATGGGAAGGCAAAAGAGGCAGGATAGCTCTAACTTGTCCTAATTCCTCCTTATACAAGTGTTTAAGTTTCTAAATATAAAAGTAATTTAGAAATCAGGAAAAAATGAATTAATTTACTACATATAAACTAAACATCTCTGCGGGGTAGACATTCGTAGGAAGTAGAGTGAAAGACATGAACACTGGGAAAAATGTACATCTTATATTACAAAGGGTTAACTTTCCTAATAAATAAAGAACTTGGAAAATGTCAATTAAAAAAAACCCTACCAACCCAGTAGAAGGATAAGGAATATTAATAGAAATTTAACAGAAAAGAATATACTAATAGCTGTTACATGTGTGAAAGATGAACAATCTCATCTACAATAAGGGAAACTAATTTAAAATACATTGATGGATCATTTTTTACCTATCAAATTGAAAAAGTCCACAAAGTTTGAAAAACTGTGTTAGTGAGGGATTAGAGAACTAGGCATCCCCATACACTGTAAATAAGATTGTAAAGTAGTCTATATTATGAAAATTTAGCAAAATGTATTATAATCACAAATGCTCATACTATTTGACTACCTTCTAGAGATTTATCCTAAAATATACTCTCATTGGCTAAAGGATGCATGGATGAAGCACTGAGGCTGGAGTGCAGGGTCCTTATCTTTGTGACATTATTTTAAATAATGAAAAGTTGAGGGTAGGTGCAGTGGCTCACACCAGTAACCCTAGCACTTTGGGAGGCCAAGGTGAGAGGACTACTTGAGGCCAGGAGTTCAAGACCAGCCTCATCAAGAGTGAGATCCTGATTCTACAAAGAAACATTTAAAAAAAAAGAAAGAAAGAAAGAAAGAAAACTTAGCTGGGCACAGTGGCATGAGCTACCCAAGAGGCTGAGGCAGGAGGATTGTTTGAGCTCAGGTGTTTGAGATTGCGGTGTGCTATGGTGAACTATGATAAGGCCACTGCACGCCAGCCTGAGTGAAAGAGAAAGGACTTTTTAAAAAATAAATAAATAAATAAATAAACAAACAAACAAACAAAAATAAAAAGATGGCCAACAACTTAAGTCTCCATTATACAAGCTGGTTAAGCTCTGATTCATTTATACAAAGGAATATTTTTCAGCTTAAAAATGAATGATAATGCTTTTTTATATATTGACATAGAAATATTTTTAAGATACATTAAGTGAAAAAAGTAAGGTACAAAATAGAATGTTGATTATGCCGTCTTTTTGTGGGACAAAGTGGAGGAAGAGTGGCATATATTTATTGGCATATGAAATAGCTCTGCAAGGATACACAATAAACTGGTAATGTTGATTGTCCTGAGCAAAAGAACTAGGTGGCTGAGAGACAAAGTATAGGAAATATAGGACATATATCCTTTCAAACTTTCTAAAATTTGGATCAAGTGCATTACTTCAAAAAAAATTTTAAGCAACTTTTGTCTTTAAGAAATATCGACTAATCCAATCACCAGCTTCAAAAATTAAAATAGGAGATGAAAATCTCCACAAATGCAGTAAATAACCTTTAAAATCTTTTTATTCTTAATTCATAGTTGAATACTGGGGGGAGAGAGAATGAGAGAGATGGAGTGTGAGAAAGTGGGAGCGTTAGACATCATCCCAAGATCTGAAAGGGATGATGAGGAGTAAGGCAGAAAATGAACACGGAAAGAGGGATAGACAGAGGGAATGAGTCGCAGAAAGTTAGGGGGACAGGTGGAAACAACAGTTGCTGAAGTGTAGATCTACCATTGGGTTAAAATGCTGCTACCGCACGTTAGCTTTCACCTCAGGGTGTGCTTCTTCAGACCAAACTGTCCTTTGTTACTACTCCTCTTTGAGATAGAGTTTATTTTTCCAGGTACTTCTCCTGGTTTTTCTTGTGTAAAAGGAATTGACAAAGGTTTGAGAAATTTACTTAGGAAACATGGAGGTCCTCTGACCCCACCAGAGAAAATAAACAAATGTAAAGTGGTACTTAGAGGGGGATAAAATAACTGTGACTTCATGATTTGGCAGAATGAATCAATAGTATGAATTGTGAATATTCAGTGTGTTAATGGGGTTTACCCACGTACCTTACACGAATAAACTAAGGTGATAAATTCCATATAATTTACACCAGTGTACTTGGTCTTTGTTGGTGTTGATAATGACTTGGTCCCATAACACTTCAAACAAATCTCCACTTTAAAAACGTAATAACTGTTTCTCTCATGCACTTGCCTGTAAACCTTTTGAGGGTAGTGCATTATATCTTATTTTTATTTTTATTTCTAGAGACAGAGTCTCACTATGTTGCCTTTCGTAACAACAGGTGCTGTCACAGTCACAGCAACCTCAAACTCTTGGGCTTAAGCAATTCTCTTGCCTCAGCCTCCCAGTAGCTGGGACTACAGGCACCCTGCACAATGCTTGGCTATATATTATTATTGTTGTTGTTGTTGTCATTGTTGTTTAGCAGGCCCTGCTGAGTTTGAACCCAACAGCTCTGGCTCATGGGCCGGAGTCCTAACCTCTGAGCTACGGGTTCCAAGCCTACCTTCTTTATTTTTGTATTCCCAAACCTAGCACGCTACCTGACACATTATAGGTGATCGTTATTAGATTCAGACTGCCATCAAAGAGGGGTTATGCTAGACAGCACACACCAAAGATCCAGGTAGCCATGGCTAAAACCAGATACACTTCATATAATAAAAAGTGGAGGTAGCAGCCCAGAGTCAGCACAGCGTTTGCTGGAATTAGGCTGCTTCTGTATTTCTGCTTGCCAGACTAGTACATAACCACCAGTCAAGCTCACACTTCAAAGACGGTGATTCTTCTGTCCACTCCGCAGTTTCAGAGAGAAATGGGGAAAAAGAGTAAAGCGGAGGGTTTTCTCCCCTCTCATTCAGCTACTTCTGCTCACTTCTCATTGGCCAGAAGTGGATCACGTGGTCTCCTCTTGGTAGCAATGGCATCTGGGAAGCTGAGCATCGTAATTGAACACATGGTGGCCCTTTATAAGGTTAAGGGTCTCTCGGTAAGCAAGAAGGACATAATTAGTAAAGAATAGCAGTATCGGGCGGCGCCTGTGGCTCAGTGAGTGGGGCACTGGCCCCATATACCGAGGGTGGCGGGTTCAAACCTGGCCCTGGCCGAAATGCAACAACAAAAAAATAGCCGGGTGTTATGGCAGGCACCCGCAGTCCCAGCTACTCGGGAGGCTGAGGCAAGAGAATCGCCTAAGCCCAGGAGTTGGAGGTTGCCAGGAACTGTGACGCCATGGCACTCTACTGAGGGCGATAAAGTAAGACTCTATCTCTACAAAAAAAAAAAAAAAAAAAGAATAGCAATACCAATCACCAGTGTATCAAGGCCAAAAAGAAAAATACATTTTTGACTCTGAAACTTTTTTCTCATTCCCCATGTTTCTTCTGTCCTTCATATTCGTGGTGGTGACGGTCCATTCTCTTGCAAATCCTAACAGGTTCAATTTGCGAACAATCAGAGGCCCTGCATTATTTTGTTCGTATGCCACCCACCACCTACCCACACCATCTACCACCCAGTCAGAGAGACTCTTCCAGCATATTCTGCAACTCAAACTAAAGTAATCCAAGTGCCTGGTTCAGTACAGTCCCTAAATCCATATGCTGTCTTCAAGGTTGAAGATTGGAATATTCTCCAGGGTCAGATTGGATGCAAATTCCTTTTCTGTTGCTCCTCTGCAATTCTGCCCCCACCCCCAACCTCCCAGAGCAGCTGTCCTCTGTGGATCGTATCATGGGATTGCCTCCATCAGAGGATTTCTTACAAACATCTGGCAGCAGAGCCTGGCCTGTTCCAATCCTCTGAGTCCTCCCAGACCACAGGCTTTCTCTTGGATAGTCAAGTGATCTTTCCCCTGAGTCTGTGGAGGAAATTTGTACAGGTCTCCTGTGCTTCTCTCAGAACAGGAGAAGATTGTTTATTCCACAAAATTAATGGACAGAAAAACTGGGCCTAATTTATTTTACTCATAGGAATGCAAGTCTGTTCTTTCAAAAGAAGAATGTGTGTCTTTGCCTCACCCAAGCAGACTCACAAGTTCCCATAAAGATTAGACACACTTGAGCCAAAGATGAGGGGAAAGAGCAATTCTCGAAAAATCTAAAAGAGAAACTCAATACAATTTTAGAGCAATTATATATCTGTTTTGGTCATATCATCTCAAGCACTTTGTATGGGCATTCAAAATTATTATTGAAAGATATCGAATGAGGATTTTTGGATTAGAGCTTTGTGTTACAGACTGGATTTCTTTGGATTTTCAGAATTTTCTAACTCTTCAGGAAGTCAATATCCTTTCATTTCTTTTGATCCAAGAACATTGAATTTTACTGTCACATCTGAAGCTAGACAGAGAATGGTACATTTCAAATGCCTGCCTGCTGTATACAGAGTAGTGTGCTAGGGACAGTGATAAATTACAAAGGCCACAGTTCTGAGACCCTGTCAAACTGCATTTGTAAAACTCTTTGCAGATGGATTTTTATGAATTCTTTAGAGTAGACCAACAAAACCTCCATTCTTCCCGGCAGAGGCCATCAATTAATTAATCCCACATCCCATAATAATTATGTGGCTGTGGTAAAAGCAGGTACTGAAATGGGAAAATCATAGGTTTTGGACTCACTCCTGTATCTGAATGCCAGCTCTGCTATTTAACTCTAGGGATTAAATACTAGGCTTCTCTTTGCTTCTATTTCTTTGTTTGTAATCCTGTCCTGCAGGATTGTGACTGAATGTAACAACTCTTGACTCATGGCAAGGTACTTGATAGACAGTAGATGTAATTAAAACACAAAGTATTTTCCAGTGTTTAACTTTCTCTGGAACCTGGTAAACTGAAATCGAGGTGGGTGTTGGTCTCAGCACTACCTCCCTTGACGTGAATTCTGTTGTCATTGACTTAATGTGGGACCTTCCAGCTGTTTCACTTGGTAGTTACTCTCCCTGGAATGTCATCTCCTCTGGGACTTTTCCCCTGAGTCCTAAGATTGGGTAAGGTGCCTCAGTTCTCTCATTGCCCACGGGGTTCAGCCCTATGGCAGCCCTTACCAGTGCCCACTTATCTCTCTGTTCTGGGGACTGTGTTTGGCCTTGTTTTGAAAGTGCACAGGTCATGGTAGCCACTCTTTTTTTCTAATAAATAAATAAATAGATAATAAACAGCTTAATTAAGGTATAATTCACATACCATAAAATTTACTCATCTTAAGTGTACAATTCAATGGATTTTCAGTAAATTTACAGAGTTGTGCAACTATCACAGCAATCTAGTATTAGAATAAGTCCATCATCCCAAGGAGATCCCTTATGCCCATCTGCAGTCACCCCACTCTCACTCTCAGCACCAGGAAAGCATTGATTTACCTTCTATCTCTATAGTTTTATCTGACATTTCACATAAATGGAATCATACAGCATGAATTCTTTTGCATCTCCCTTGTCTCATTTAGCATGGTTTTTTTTAAGGTTTAACAACGTTGTAATGTGTATCATCAATTGGCTCGTTTTTTAAAAAGAATATGAGGAGTGCCAAAGGTCACCATACATACATATCTAGGGAAAATGGGAAGTTCTTGCTAAATATGCCTTCATTTACAAAATATTCATTACAAAATTTTATAAAATATTTGCAAGATATTTATGTGTTGCTATATAAATATAAAAAAATACAAAATTATGAGTTTGTTAATTTTTCCTGTGTATGGCAGTCTTTGGAACACCCTGTAGTATTCCACTGTATGGAAAGGTGGGGACTGTGTTCTGTACACTAACTGTGGCTAGCTTTGTGCTTGCATATAGCAGTTAGAGCTGAGAAAATGATTGCTGGTTGAATTAGATACACATTGTTTGTGATAAACCATAATCATTAATATGGTTTGACATATTAATACATGCACAGCATAATGAAATATCCATGTCATATTTTGGTCATGTCCTGTCATTACTTAAAGGGACTCCTCAGTAGCTGTACCTTGTTGGGATTGAAAAACTTCTGAAGTGAGAAACAGTTTCATCTCTTCTGCTGTTTTGACCTTCGTGCCTTCTCATTCTCAATGTCAAATTTGAAGCACTCAAATTTTTCTCAACACATTGTGGGTAGCTCAAAATTGTTAAGTGATTATTTATTCACTTATTCAGCAATTATGTAATGAGTACCTACTGTGCGCCCATCACTATTTTAAGTGCTTAGAATACTTCAGAGAAAAAAGACAAAATCTCTCCCTTTCTGATGATGAATATATTCACATTTGAGACTCTCTAAGATCAGGAGTGGTTAAGACTTTGGCCCACAGAAGCCTTACTACATCTTTCAAAAATCATTAAATACAAAGTCAAAAGACATGAATAAACTATTCACATGGGGAAAATACAGAAAATTTCTCAATACATAGAAATCAGATTGGCCTAATAGCAATGAAAGAAATGAAAATATAAACAACTTTATAAATGTTAGTAGAAAACTCATACTATTTTTGAGTTATGAAAAAAATAAAAATTAATATGCAATGTAAAAACAACAACAACAAAATAGCCCAACATTGTAGTGGGTGCCTATAGTCCCAGCTACTTGGGAGGGTGAGGCAAGAGAATTGCTTAAGCGCAAGAATTTGAGGTGGCATCATAGCAGTCTGCCAAGGGTGACATAGTGAGACTCTTGTCTCAAAAAAAACCCCAAACCAACAAGATCTAACATACCCTAACTGTCCTACATTTGGGAGTAAATAAGAAAGCCATAGTATAATAGGATAGAATACTTTTATCCACTAAAACTTGAGAAGATGATGCACTTTGTGATAGATAGAATATATATACAAAATAATAATGTTAAAACTAAAGAATAAAAAATATACATGAACTGATTATAGCTATATAAAATATATATCAGAAAAGAGCAGAAAGTGATACACATACTTGTATTTGAAAATTTTCTTGTGACATTATAATGGTTTTTTAAAACTTGGTAGCCACTAGCCCTCCCCTTCAAACTTTTTTTTGTAAGAAAAGTTTAATTTTCTAGCATCATCTAGTCTCCCTTTCTACCTCCTTTTCCCCCAGTTCTTTCCACTAGTAAATTGAAAGAGCACTATTCTTCTCTTTAGGTGCTGCACCCAGAACTACACCAACAACATATATTCCCGTCAACTGTAGAGCAGTTAGAAAGTTAAAAAGATCAACCAAGCCTCCTTTTACATTACAGAGGCAGAAACTGATGTCCATAAAGGGGGAGGGTCTTGCCCAAGGTCTCCTTGATAGTAGTGGCAATTACAATATAAAACATAAGTCTCACTCTTCTCTACTACCTAACACAGTCACTGGTACATAGTAGAAATTCAGGAATATTTGTTGAGTGAATGACTGAATTTCACAATAGAGGACAAATACACCAGAATTCCTTGGACTGCCCACATCCTGGGAATCTTGACTCTGGGTACTCAGTTGAGAGTCAACATTTGAGTAAAGATTTGGACTCACAGAGCAGAAACAAAACACAAAATGAAGCAAAAACCAAAACCCAAAACCAAAAAACAAACAAGAAACAAGGAAATGAAACCCAAGGCCATGGTCTGTCCTAGTAGAAGACTGTTGTTTGACCTAAAATACTTAGAACAGTCCTAATTTTCATGGGTGTGCCGGCTGTTCTGCAAATCTAGGTCTTGGCCAATTAGAAGCTATGGATTTATTTTGATTTATTTTAGGCAGCCTGCTATGGGATCCTCCTGTTGTGGTTGAGGACATTGTGTAGATGGGCAAACTTTTGGATGAAAACTTAGTGCTCTTTATTTTAGTTCAAAAGGAAACAGCTGGCACACCAAATCCTTGGAGAGTCCTGGTGGGGGAAAGTGGTACCTGTCTTGCTTCAGAACTAGGTTAATATGGAGAAAACCAACATGGAAAAATGTGTTGGTTCCTCCTGTTTGGAGATAGTCCAGGCTCCAGGGATAGATCTACCATCTCACTTGTGGATCGATCATTTTCTTGGTTTTTGTTTGTCTTTTGGTGTGAGGTTTTGGTTTTTGCTTTATTTTGTGTTTTGATTCTGCTCTGTGATTTTAAATCATTTATACCAAGAGATTGGCAAGTCACTCTGGTTTTGGTTACTTTTTTTTTGTGAGACAGTCTTTCTATGTCACTCTCTGTAGATTGCGTTGGCATCAGAGCCCACAGCAACCTCCAACTCTTGGGCTTAAGTGATTCTCTTGCCTCATCCTCCCAAGTGGCTAGGACTACAGGTGCCTGCCACAATGCCAAACTATTTTTTGGTTGCAGTTGTCATTGTTGTTTAGCTGGCCTGGGCCAGTTTCAAACCTGCCAGCCTGGGTTAATGGGGCCAGCATCCTAACCACTGAGCTATGGGAGCCACCCTGTTCTCAGTTTCTTTAAAGGTCAATTGCAATCCTGATTAAGAAATTCAGAGGTAGTAACAAATATGAAAGAATTTTGAGAAAGATAATGCATTACAAAAACTTGTGAAGGGGAGTAGTTGGGATTGAATTCGTAACTATTCTTTAAAAAGCAGTTCATATGATTCCATTTCTTTTCAAATGATGGCAAATAAGAGAAAGTGAGCTGAGGAGGCCATGCTTGTAAGGATGGAAGTTCTCCTTATAAGACCCCATTTTCAGAGTCTTTTCCCTATCCATTGCTTATCACGGGGCCCTGGCAAATAACTGTGGTTGAATAAAATACATAACAGTCTTAGAATCAAGAGTTGGAGTGTGGGCCTCAGTTCCTCCTCACATGGGCTGTGTGGCCTGGAGATGTTTTTAAAGTTCTTCTCATCCCAGGTTTCCTCATCTGTGCAAAGGAAGAGCAGCCTGTTCAAACTATTGCCCAGGTAATGTCCAAATGAAGGAATGCTTGTGGTAAATCTTTACAAACCGTAAAGTGTGTTGTAAATGCCTATTTTTGTTAAACCCTAGCTCTTCCCTGTCCCTGTTTCATTTGCAAAAGTGGGGTGACACTTATCTCACCAGGCTATTTTGATTCTACACAAAGCTCTCTCTACTTAACCGAGTCTCACCTTGTATCTCACCCCAGATCCATAGGCTCCTATTAGTCTACCACGTCATGGAATATTTATTTCCAGCCTAATATTCTTTCTGTTTTGTTATTAGATTTCACCCTCAGAGAGCTTGCAATTTGCTCAATAAGTTAAGACCCTCCCATGATTTACCTGCCACCATAAGAAGCTGGGACCTACATTTGATGATAAGAGACCCTTGGTCCTCTTCCTAAGAGGAATAAGGCTTTTACCCTCCTCCAGACACCCCCACTGCTTGAGAGGGAGACCCAGAAAGAGGTGAAAAGCAGAGTGAACTGTGACAGCCTGAAGAACATTGAAAAGGAACTTGCAGACAGTGCCACCAAATGCCCAAGGACACTGAGAGAAGGGCCTGTCCACTGAGCCGGCTGTCTGCTGTCTTCCCTTAAAACGGATAGCCCCTTTCATTCCCGTCCACAGGCGTCTATTCTCTGCCTCTTGAGTGGGTCTGAAACTGGAAACATCTGCACCAGTTTCGTTTGGGTGTGATTTACAAGGACTCCCTGCAGTCCCCTCTCCCTTCTCCTCCTCTTCACCTCTGGGGCTTAGGGGTTTGGTTTTTTTGTTTTTAAACAGGCTTGTGTTTCTTGAGACTGGGTCACCTTGATTTATTATGCCCCAGACTCATTAACAAAAGACTGTGGGACAGGTCATTTATTTTCTGAGTGGTGATTTCCTGTCCTGCCCCAGCCCAGCTCTTCGGGGGCTGAGTGCAGCACAGAGGCGGCTGTGAGCGGCACTGTCACCGTAGGAGAACAGAATGGAGCAAGGAAGGTTCAGAGGGCAGAAAACGTCCCTTAAGAGCTTCCCTCTGACTCTAACGATTTCCTTCGCGTCCCTTTGGACAGTTCTTTCTTTTTTTCCTACCCCAGCAAATGGGAGAAAGCTTTAACAAGTTAACTGCGGGGCTACCTTCTTAAAGGGACAGACACTGGCCTTTCTTTATTGCATATTAGAATTATCTGACACTTATGTGCAAAAAAAAAAAAAAAAAGAAAGAAAGAAAGAAAAGAAAAGAAAAAGAAAAAGGATTCTAGTGGGCAGCCAAACTGACTATGAATTAGATGAATTAAACAGTCAGTATTTTTGTCAGGCTCTTGTTAAAATAATACATTCAAGTTTGGGCACTCAAACCTGAGGTGTTAATTTTTAGAGAGACTGGAAGGCAAAAACAAAATGATTCAGATAAGATCTTGGTTGGAAGATTAAAGAAATGGACATTATTTAGCCTGAAGTGCAGAGGCTGAACAATTACTTATGAACTGTTATCAGTTCTTTGGAAGGCAGTTGTATGGAGGAATGATGGTGACCAGCTATTTTCTGACTGTACCACGGATAGAATAAAAGGCAGTCCAATTAAATTGTAGTAAAATGGCAGAGTAAGTAGTCATAAAAGTGAGTATCCATGGCTAAGTCTATTGAGAAAGATGTGATACATCTATAAGCCTGTAAGGCTGTTAGCCCCATTTTATAGGTTACTGAATGGAGGTTTAGCGAGGCTAAGAAACTTATCCAGTGTCACTCATCAAAGAAGTGACAGAACCAGTTCCAGCAGAAGCTACAGTGTATGATAAAGCTGATTTATAGGACAAAGAAATTAACAAAAAATACAGGAAAAAACATCATCTTCCAAAGTACTATTAGTCTAGACTGATTATGTGCAGAGGATAGGGATTCTGTTCTGTGGCCTAGAATCTTGGGATTGTGTGTTATTCTTGCCTTTGTGCTGGGAGGACCTTCCATCCACTCAGCCCAGGGCACAGGTGGAGTGGGTGGACCCGCACCACAGTTCCCCTGACAAGGTTGAAGACTTTGGGCTCCATTTGTGCTGGTCGTCTCTCTGCTCATTGTGGCTGCACACCCAGGTGAAGGCTCTGGTCTCAGGAAGGTCATGGAGTTGATGGGTGTAGACCGCTAAGGCTTAGGAAAGGTGCCCCTACTGCTTAGTACATGTTCTTTGAAGGTTCATCCCCTTCAGGGAAGGCCAGTTAAAGAGTTTCCAGAGTTGGTTCCACTGTGATGATGGGCATTTACCTAGAGCCACCAAAGAGGCTGGACTTCTTCAGAGAAGCCTACGGAGGTGGGAGGAGCAAATGCCAGCAGGATTGTTACCCAGGCACATGGATCAGTTTGGGAATAGCCATGACAAGATCAAGATGCGAGACTGTTAGAAACTGTGACAGATGTATTGGTTGGGAAAGATGGCTACCATTTACTGCATACTTATCCACCATGGGACTGTTCAAAGGTTGGTGAGCTAGATGAGCTCATTTAGTCTCTGCAACAACACTAAACGTTGGTGCTATTATAATCCTCATTTACAGATGCAAATATGGTTCTAATTTAGAGATTTTATTATACATTCACTCTTTCGCTGCCTCTTTCTTTATCTGGAAATAATCTGGAGGGGAAAAAAATAAGAAGCAAACATTTGCAGCTTCCCCAACTCAGGCCTTGGGTATTTAGACATTATCTCCTCTCCTATTGCTCAGTTAATTGCTTAGAGGGTGTAGGAGCCCCAGGGAGGAGGAAGGCCGGTTTTTCAACAGTAAATCTTATAGGGAGAAGCCAAAAAAGAACACCAGCATCTGCTAACTGGGCAGACCTTGAGCTAAATGTTTCCCATTAGCTGCCTCATTTTCGTCCTGTGAATAGTTGTTTGAGGCAGGTGTTATCTGCACAGTTTTACAAATGAGGAAAGTTACGCAACTTGCCTGAGGTCAGGTTTGTTGTGAACAAAGGGCCTGGGATCTGAACCCCAGAATATTGCTCTCCAAAGCTGTGCCCAAGCCTCTCTACAGCATCCAGTGCTGAGTACAGCACAACAGGACAGAGGCACCATCAAGAACATGGGGATGAGCTGGCCCTGGGGGCATCCTCTGGCCCAGGCTGTGCTCAAGCTTTCTGTCCTCCTTGGGAAGATTTCACCTTCAGTGGGTAGAGCAGCAAACTGGACAATCAAGAAGCCATGATCTTTACCAGAGACCTGGGGCAAGACAGAATGGTTAATGCAAAGCTTGGCAAGCCTTCCCTTCTTAATTTAGGCCTCCTCCTAAGAGGGAATCCAGAGGTCAGAATATGAGAAAGGGAAAGGAAAAATAATAAGAGATAAGTGAGAAGAGGGACTATTATTAATAGGCCTGGAACTTTTAATGGAAACCAGCTGCCTGATCAGAAGTGGGGGTGGGGGTCTCTGGCTTTGCCTGCTGGGCGTTTTTGGGTCTTCTCTAGTACTTATACACATACCTGTTTGTGGACGGCTGGGGGTTAGGGTGAGAGGGGGAGAGAGAGAGACAGTGGCAGAGGCTCAGAGGCTGGTGGGAAGGCTGGGCTTACAGGGCATGGCAGAGCCGATATCCCCTCCTGGCCCCACTCCACCCCCACCTCCTGCCTTCATTTCAAACTGGAGCTGATTCAAACCTGCTGCTTTTGGACAGAGGCCATCAGTGCAGGCGCCAACAGAAAGATGATACTCGAGGGGATATGAGTGTGAGAGAGTGGGGCAATCAGAAAGAATGAGAAAATGAGACAAGGGAATGGAAAAGGTGAATAAACAGGGAAGGATGAGGGAGGGAGAGAGATCGAAAGATTAAAATGCTGGCCAGAGTGGGGAACTTGGAAAGAAAAGAGTGCCTGGAAGTCAAGAGTTGGAACAAATTCAGAGCTGATCCTTCTGGGCCCAGTTCTCCCTCCCAGAGATTCGGACGGTTGCAATAAAGATGTGTCTGTTTGAGATTTTCCAGCTCCCTTTCCCATAAATCTGTATTTCTGTCTTTCTCAAGATCTTCTGAACCAAAAGCCTCATCCAAGAACTGTGTAAAGAACACTTAAAGGTAGGAGGAGGTATTATAAATGGGAAAAGTGTGGTAATTTAGGGCTGGAATCTGAGGCACACATTTAGGAAGAAAACAACCAAAAGCCAGGCACCTTCCAGAGGCCAGTTTCTCCTGAGGCCAAAACCCTGTGTGTAGGATTTTAGCTTTAATATCTAGCTCTCACTTAGATTCTTGAGTCACTTGGTGAGGACATGTCCATGAACTGTGGAGTCAAATCCCATGGTGTTTAATTGACATGAATTTGATGGTATTTTAAGCAAAAAAAGAGTTAGAGAGAGAGAGGGTGGGAAAGAGAGAGCCATTTAAATAGTGAGGATGATTTGCCCATCTGTCAAGTCAATGAGCAGTAGTGTTAGTGAGCTAAGTTGAAAGATGTGGATCTTCCCTTGGTGCCTTTGGGTCTTGGTTCCCCTACATATCTTGTAACATGGGTGAATTTGTGTTTAAAGAAACAACAGGAACTTTGTTTTCTTAAAACATGGTTCTTTAAATAAAACTTCAGTACTTTCTCTCCTACCCAACTGAAAGAAAAGACCCAGGAAACTAGGTTGCCTTTGTTGAAAGATGGGGTAAAAGAAGAAAAATAATTTTTTTTCTTTAATTTTCATAGCTTCTTAGTGGGAACAAAAGACAGATTAAGAAAAGGAAAACAAACAAACGGAGTTTATGAACATGTATATTTCAGGCATACAAGGCAGACACCCAGGGAAAGAGTAGTTCTCAAAGAGGTGGCTTTGAATTCCGGCTTATATAGAATCTTCAACAGAGAACAGCAAATTTTTAGAGAAATGACAAGACAAAAGAAAAACACTTTAAGTCTCCAGGAGCAGCAACTTGGGGGAAGGCAAATAACAGGCAGATAAAGGCCAGTTAGTAAAGCTTGCTAATGGAGAGTCCTCTTGCACTCTCTCTAGGCTGATAAGGGTCCAAAGTTGTTTTCAGTGGGTAAACTTTATTCTGCCTAGTAGAAGTGGGGTAGGGGCGGGCACAGTGCACCTAATGTCTTTGTAGATCTAGGTCTACTTTTAGGCATATAGAGGGAAGGCAGAGAGCTTTTCTTAATTACCTTCAGTTCAACAATCCTTCATATTTGGGGGTGGCACATTTTGGTCTCCTGCACTGTTCTTTAAGGGCAATATAGAGGATTTTCAAGTCATTTTAATTAGACTCCCCCTCTTTTTTCTATATACAAAATTTTAAGTGCTGCCTGTAGACTTCATTGTACATTGGGGTTGGTGAGTGTAGGAGAATGTTGAGAGTATTTGGATTTGATTGGATTAATGGATGGCTTTCTCCTGATTTTCTAGTGATCCACTGGATTGTAATACATTAAGAAAGGTCCACAGAACCCTGTGCTCAGGCAAAGCTCCAAGGGGGTACCAGTGTTACCACTGTGAGGCAAAATCTGTCCTTTTGGCTCTGTCCTGCCCTCTTGTCAGATCACAGGTGCTCAAGTACTGTCTTGTCATCACGTGATTCCACCTATATTTGGCAGCTGGTCCTGGGCACTGTCAACCTCTAACCAACAAAGACAAACTTCAAGCCTCCTTAGTATCTTAAGGGGGTCTTCTCTTGTGCTTTTCTATCTTATTCAATATGTTCACAAGTCTTCATCTAATCTGCCACCAGGATTAAAGAGAAAGTTAGTTCAAAGCCCATGCTAACAATAGCAACTTTCCTTTGGGAAAGAATAATTACAACCACCCTAAGAACTTCAGAAAAAAAATCAAACTCCCAAACAAAAGGTGGGAATGTTTTCCCCTTTGGAAGAAATTTCAGCTCAAACGGGCTCTGTCACAACCAGCTCCCTCAAACCAGCAGGTTACAGCATTGGGGCAGCATCTTCTTGCCCATCAGTTTTTTAGAAGTGAAGCCTCTATTCAATCATACAGAGTTCACACAAGTCTGTAATTTGAGAGAACTTCTGATCTCAATAATTCAACCAGAACTCTCAAGATTCTGGGCAGAGAAGAGATTTCAAGAGTACTTAAGTTTTCCTACTATAACTTCCAAGTCAGACAGCTGCTGGATCTTTATTCTTCAAGAACTGCCAGGAGAAGAATTCTTAACTTTTCCAAATAATGCTAGAGAAAAGGTACTTTGGTATTTTATAGTTTGTGTGCTGGATTCTGCTGGTTTTACTACCTTTTTTTTAACATTTAAGATTAATATGTAGGTGGGCGTTGTGGCGGGCGCCTGGAATCCCAGCTACTCAGGAGGCTGAGGCAAGAGAATTGCCTAAGCCCAGGAGTTGGAGGTTGCTGTGAGCTGTGTGACGCCACGGTACTCTACCAAGGGTGATAAAGTGAGACAGAGTCTCACCAAAAAAAAAAAAAAAAAAAAGATTAATATGAGAGTATATGTGATTAGGTATATTGTTTGCATTTTTAAGGTGAAGTCTGAGTTGTCCTTGGATCCTTCACCCAGGAAGTGTGCCATATGGCTGTGCATTGTACTTGTTGGGTGGGAACTTACCAAACCCTTCCCCACATCCCCTTTCTTGAATTTAACTGAGTTTTTCTTTCATGTGAACATGTGGTTGTTAATCTACTAGTTTAAACTTAGTTTTGAGTACATGTTTATTTTCCATTTTTGTGATACTTTATTTAGGACAGTATTCTCCAAATCCTTCCAGGTTGTTACAAAAGATACAAAATCTTCATCTTTTTATGACTGACTAGTATTCCATGGCATACATATACTACAGTTTATTAGCCCATTCACAGGTTGAAGGGCACTTGCGTTGTTTCCACATCTCTGTGATTGTGAATTGAGCAGCTATGAACATTTGAGTGCAAATGTTTTGTGGTTAAATGACTTTTTTTTCTTTTGGGTAGATGCCTAGTAATGGGATTGTTGGATCAAATGAAAGGTGAACTTGGCTCGGTGCCTGTGGCTTAACAGGCTAAGGCGCCAGCCACGTACAATTGAGCTGGCGGGTTCGAATCCAGCCTGGACCTGCCAAACAACAATCATGGCTGCAACCAAAAAATGGCCGGGCATTGTGGTGGACGCCTATAGTCCCAGCTACTTGGGAGGCAGAGGCAAGAGACTTGTTTGAACCCAGGAATTGGAGGTTGCTGTGAGCTGTGATGCCACAGCACTCTATCTAGGGTGACAGCTTGAGGCTCTGTCTCAAAAAAAAGAAAAAGAAAGGTCAACTTTTATTTTTTTGAGGATTCTTCACTTCTTTTCATACAAGCTGTACTAGTTTGCAGTCTACCAATGGCGCTTGAGTGTTCCCTTCTCTCCACAACCAGGTGTGATACTTTTTGATTCATAATGTCCCTTATCTCCAGATCATTCTTTAGATTATATATTCCTTTTAATTTTTATTTATTCTTCAGTAGATCCAGAGTCATTTTTTAAAAAATGAGACATTTCTATTTGTGTCTTAATTAACTATAAAAGATATTTCTCACCCATCCTTCCCTGCTATGATCAGTCCTCTCTTCTAATTTTTTTCCCACTGTTGTTTCTCATTTGCATATACTTTACATACATTGCTAGAATAGATTAACCACTGGAATTGTGTTAGTCAGTGAGTTTTAGTGGGGAAAATACAGCATAACTCATATTTTTCAATGACAAAAACATTTATGTGGGGCATTGGCATTTGAATTTCTTATTCTCATGATTTGGTGTAAATGGAAACATTAGTTTATTTAAATTAATATTTAAATTTAAATACTCAGATGTCAATCTAAATAAGGGATGTCATTACATTAGAACTGGGAAATAGAAGGGTTCCAAGTACCATGTGAAACATTTAGAATCATTGTTTTTTTTGTTGTTGTTGTTTTGTTTTTTTGAGATGGAGCCCCAAGCTGTCACCCTGGATAGAGTGCTGTGGCATCACAAGCTCACAGCAACCTCCAATTCCTGGGCTCAAGTGAGTCTCTTGCCTCCGCCTCCCAAGTAGCTGGGACTATAGGCACCTGCCACAATGCCCAGCCAGTTTTTGGTTGTAGCTGTCATTGTTGTTTGGCAGGCCCGGGCTGGCTGGATTTGAACCAGCCAGCTCAGGTGTACATGGCTGGCACCTTAGCCTGTTGAGCCACAGGTGCTGAGCCTAGAACCATGGTTTTTTAATGTCCTACATTTGGGTCCTGGAGATAATTCATTGCTTTTAAGACCAATGCGATTGGCTCAGTGCCTGGACCAGGCGTGCTGAGCAACTATGACAACTGCAACAAAAAAAGTAGCCAGGCATTGTGGCAGGCACCTGTAGTCTCAGCTACTTGGGAGGCTAAGGCAAGAGAACTGCTTAAGCCCAAGAGTTAGAGGTTGCTGTGAGCTGTGACGCTAAGGCACTCTACCAAGGGCAACATACTGAGATTCTGTCTCAAAAAAAAAAAAAAAAAAAAGACCAATAAGTACCTCTTTTGAGAAAACTCATCCTCTGGGAAGCTCCAGGTACACTCAGATTTTGGTGTGAGGTGATTTATTTTTAAGAACCACGTCCACTGGATGAATGGCCCATCACAGAGATGGGGAAAATATAAGAAGTGGCAGATCTAGGGAAAAGAGATGAGTATAATTTTGTAAGGGACAGAAGCAGCTTTAATTTATTTAATTATAATTTTCTCTAGGAAACTCTTCTCCATTTGATCTGAATATTTCATGAGAGGTTTAGCCACATTCTTTGCAGGTAGACCTTATCTATGTGTTCCCTAATCTACCAGCCTCAACCATGGAAGGGTTACCCTTGTCTAGAGACTCACAATCATGGATAGAGTTGGAATGGTGCCTGGAGGCTGCAGGTGGTGAGTGATTGTTGTACATAGTATTCAGTTTCCCCAATAAACTCATTTAATCTGTCTCTTCCACACATTGGCTCTCAATAGGCTTTTCTATATTCCCTTTTCCTTGTCTCACTCCTCCAACTTGCAATTCCCTTGTTTTCTCTTTGTATTGCTGATTCCTGCTCATTCTTTAAGACTCAGGTTTATTTCCACTTCCTTTGTGAATCCTTCCCTGACTGGAAGTCACCAACCTTCTTCTCTCCTCCCCTCCCCCACCCACCTTGTGGGGCCTAGACTATTTTCTTTCTTAGTTTTCTGCACTCTCCGAACCTTTTGTTAGGTTTCTGGGTACTTAACAGCTTCTGCCTGACAGAGAACTTGTAGAGTCCTGTTGGAATCATACTGGACAAGGAAGAAACAAATGTCAGTTCTCACATGAAAAGGGACAGCTGATACGCTCTGTCCTCATGGGAGGATACAGAGCATGGAAAGCATCTTTCTTTTCCTTCCCCCTTCTTTCTGCCAGAGAGGGGGATGATGAACTTGAGGTGGTCTAGACTGGGAAGACTGTCTAGACCACCTAGAAGCTATTTGCAGTTTATAAGCAAGCCCTGATATCCAGTTTGGCTGTTGAAAAACAACGTCTTCAGTGCAGAGAAAGTTCTCACCCACCAAAGCCTCAGGCTAAACTGCAGAGTGGGCAAAACTCTCCACCAACGCTCCTCACCTCTTTTGGTTCCCTAGCACCCTAGGCACCTCCAGCCCTCACACTGCTGACTTGGGGCCTTCCTTCCCTTGTGCCTCACAAGCCTATATGGTAGAAGTAGGCTTTCCTCCTTCTCACCAGGTACTGATCCCTGGAAACCAATGAGATGTGGGAAATCAATGGGCTATATCTTTCCAGTAGGAATTCTGGGTATTCTGGACTACAAGTTCCATTAAACTGATGTAATTTGATTAGAGAGATGTTGGGGGCTAAGAGCTTTGTCTATTTCTTCGCTGCCTTACCTTCCCTCAAACTAGGCTTTGAATAAAATGCCCAAATCACAGATTCGTTTACAGAGCGCAGGGCTTCCTTTCTCCCAGAGGTACCTTGCATCTCCCTCTTGTAGCTAGCTGAAGAGTCATCCTTGTGGGAAATCTTGAGAGTTGGCATAGAGACTATTGGGAACCACAGATGATCCCAGCACAGGTTATCTCCTGTGTGTCTTGTTAGTGCAAGCTTCTTGGGCACTATTTGGATCCTTCCAAAGGGATCTTTGCTGTCTACTTTCAGACCATGTGCAGGATAACCTTCTACAATGTTCTCAAAGCTGGCAGGAGCCAGTCTTAAGTGAACCACACTCTGAGGGAAAGTTTGGTTCTATTCAAGGCAGCCTGTTCCATTGTCTGTATCTGTTGGGGAATTTCTTTTTATATAAAACAGAAGCTTACTTTCAGTTTTACCTTTTAAGGGATGTGGAATATATCCCCTCTTCCCTATGACAACTCTTCAAATCATTAAAAGGCAGTTGTGGTTCTCACTGTCCCCTCCCTCTCTGGCGACTGCCCTCCCCATGTATTACTTTAGGTGAGAAATTGACATTCCTCAATGCTTCTCATCTGACACTGCTTCAAGACCTTCTACCCCTAATTCCTTTCTCTGGTCATCTGACTTTGTTAATATCAGTTTAAAAGTTTGACACTCAGAATTGGCCATGTTCCATTTCCATGCATATGCTAAGTTGGAACTCTTACCTCCCTTGATTTAATTTAACAAGTACTTACTGAGCATCTACGATGTGCCAGGCCCACAAATCACAAGGAACCTGTCCTCAAGGAATTCTTTTTGTCCACTGGGTAGCAGTAGCTCTGCTGAGACTATTAGCAATTAAAAATCCAAGTCTTTGCTATAAGAATCTTTATTACATGAAGTCTCCCTACCCTATTTTATGCAAAATATAAGTCACATTCACCTATGGGTTTTTTTTTTTTTTCCTTTCGTTATTAGGTAAATGTTCTTTCCTTTTCATTGATATGATTCTCCGGGGTCAGATAAGAGTTGAGTAAATGAATGATTCTACCTTCGTTCACTCACTTGATGGAAGTATTGGTTAGGATAGAGTGAACTACTGCCACAAATGCACCCCAAATGCATAATGGCCCAGGTACAACAGAAATTTCTTTCTCCTATAATCATCCAAACCAGGTGCTCCTGGCAGGAGTGCACTTCTCTTTCACAAGGTGGTTAAGGGACCCGTTCTTCCGAGACCCTGTGGCTCTGCCAACCCTTAGGACCACATTACCCAACCCACAGAAAGAGTGTGGAAAAACACAGAAGAATTTTTATGGGCCAGACCTGTTAAGGGTGTACAGCATTTCCACTCACATCTTTGGAAAGAATTCAGTCACGTGGCTACACTTAACCACACGGAAGACTGGGGAATATAGTTTAGCTAGATACTCAGAGAGAAGAGAAGGAAGCAGATAACTTGCAGACTTCCACAATGACATAATTTTATTTCTACTTTCTTCCAGTATTATTCATAACTTTAGTTTAATTTCTATAAAATTTCTGTAATTTCTTGGCTACGTTGTTGAATGACCACAGTAGTAAAGGACAGTTGAGTGTGTGGTTAGGTTGAGGGTGAGGACTTAGAGGTCAGTGAGAAGCAGGACCCAAGCAGCATCACAGCAGCAGAAGGACTTAAAACTGATGGAGCAGGAGGCCAGAGGTGCCTGGGATGGAGCAGCCAGAGGCAAATTTGATGAATAGTCACAGGGACAGACAGAAAATTGAGACAAGAAAGAACTGGAATATTATTCATTCAGCTGTAGGAAGAAGGTTTATAACATCTCAGCATGGCCAAGGATATTATACACCTAATACTACATTTGTTTCAGAAAAGTTTCCAAATAGTGAAGATAATCCGTAGCTTCTCTGGCCATGTGTTTCTATTTAATCCATCAGTGGAAAGCTATTTATTTGGCTTCCATTATGTACCTGGATGTATGCTGAGCCCTTTCCTCAATACAAACCCTATTCTTAAGAGAATTTACAATCCAAGTTGTCAAACATGGCGAGTCCATGAAATAACCCAATAACACAGGGGAAAAATGAGTGAAAAATATATGATGTTCACTTTCCAGTTAAAGAGATTCAGTTCTTTCCACAGGCCATATCTATGGGCCTAGATAGTTGAGGAAGTCTCCAAAAAGAGGTAGGAATGAAAATATTTAGATAAAAGGGGGAAGTAAGAAAGGTGTACAGTCTAGGTTTAAAAGGCCAGAATGAACGGTAAGAGCCCAGGGAGACATGGAGAGTAATGGGGGTGAAAGATTGTAGAGGGAGACACTGGGCCTGACCACGGATAATTCTGCAAACCAAGTAGAGGCGGTTAGACTTGGTATGGTAAAGAGCAGAGAAAGCAAACGTCCTTTGCGACAAGTTAAAAAATATACTTGAAAGCACCTAATCTTTAACCTGATAGATACTTGGTAACAATTTCCCCGAAAAGACAGAGTAATGCGTTGGCAATGGCACACAGAGACTACTTCATTCATTTATTCTTCAAGTGTTTGTCTTCCATATGCCACATCCTGTGCTAGACAAGAGGATGCGAAAACAATGAAGTCTTGGTATTTACTTAGGATTAGACCATCACAAGCACGGTCTTCGGATTTCCTGGTAACCAAGAGGTGCCCTGACCTGTGCTGTGTCTCCACCTTGCCCCCTGTCGGGGTAATGCCATCAGTCCTACTTATATCTGACCTCAGCCACCACCTCCTGTATTTATGAAGACTGCAGGGCTTCTATCCATTTCTTCATATTCATCAGGACAGATTAATCTCCCACTGCTGGAGTTCTGGCCTCCTTGGAGCACCATCTTTATGAAAAGAAAACAAAAAATATAACTTTCATAATCTCCTAGTATGTCTGGGAAGAACATCTGAGATGTCACACAACAGTGTTTTAAAAACCAAGAAAGGCCATGCAAATGCTGTAGATAATTACTATGATTACCACCAAAGACGGCTGGTCTTCTGCTCCTTAGAGCAGGGCCTCTCTGGGCTGGGTTCTCAAGATGGTGAGTCTGCAAAAAGGCCCTGACTTTTGCATTCCTTTGAGTATAGACTGTGCACAAGAGGCCAAGTTTGGCAGTCAATAGTCTATTTTCAGGCAAGTTTATCTGGTTTAGTTGTTAGCTAGTTTGTTTACAGGCAGTGTGGTCTGCACATAGGGCTCACCTAATGAGTCAGGCTCTCCAAATCTAATCCCTGCTCAGCTTCTAGCCTGCTGTGTGGCTGTAGATAACCTCCTTAACTTCTCTGTGTTGGTTGGGGCATATCACCTCAGAGGCATAGTGATTTGTGTAAGAGATGTTTTAAGATGATGAACTATTACCTCTAAACTGATTTTATTTATTTTTTAATTTTCTTTTATTAAATCATAACTTTGTACATTGATGCATTTATGGGGTTCAGGGTACTGCTTCAATATACAATATGAAATGCTGACATTGAACTAAGTAACACAGCCATCACAATTATACTGATTTTTTAATAGTTTTGAAATGTATCATTGCATTATGCACATTAGGTGAGGTTCCCCCCAAATATCATCCCTCCCCCCTTATCTCCTCTCCCCTCCCCTCTCTGTCCTGTTCTCGTCTCCTTTCTGGACTATAGTTATGTTTTGCCTTTTGTATGAATGTGTAGGTAGTTATATATTGATTTCATAGTAGTACTGAGTACATTGGATACTTTTTCCCCATTCTTGAGATACTTTACTAAGAAGAATATGTTCCAGCTCCATCCAGGTAAACATAAAAGATGTGAAGTCTCCATCTTTTTTATGGCTGCATAGTATTCCATGTTGTACATATACCACAATTTGTTAATCCATTCGTGGGTCAATGGGCACTTGGGCTTTTTCTATGTCTGGGCTATTATGAACTGGGCTACAATAAACATTCTGGTGCAAATGTCTTTGTTGTAAAATAATTTTTAATCATCTAGGTATATACCTAGTAGAGGAATTGCAGGATCAAACAGTAGGTCTACTCTTAGTTCCTTGAGTGTTCTCCAATCTTCTTTCCAAAAAGGGTTGTATTAGCTTGCATTCTCACCAGCAGTGTAGAAGTGTTCCCTTCTCCCTGCATCCATGCCATCATCTGTAGTTTGGGGATTTTGTGATGTGGGCTAATATTACTGGAGTTAGATGATAGCTCAAAGTGGGGTTTTTTTTGTGGTTTTTGGCTGGGACCGGGTTTGAACCCACCACCACTGGTATATGGGGCTGGTGCCATACTCCCTTGAGCCACAGGTACTACACATCTCTCAAAGTAGTTTTGATTTGCATTTCTCTGATGATTAAGGATGATGAGCATTTTTTCATGTATTTGTAGGCCATGAGCCTGTCTTCATCAGAGAAGTTTCTGTTCAAGTCTCTTGCCCACATAGAAATAGTGTTATTTATTCTTTTTTTATTGATTAGTTTGAGTTCTCTGTAGATTCTAGTTATCAGACCTTTGTCGGAAGCCTAACCTGCAAAAATCTTCTCCCATTCTGAAGGTTGTCTGTTTGCTTTACTTACTGTGCTCTTGGCTATGCAAAATATTTTTAGTCTGATCAGATCCCAGTAATGTATTTTTAGTGTAGCTTTAATTGCCTGGGGGCTCCTTCTCATAAAATATTCTCCCAGGCTAATTTCTTCAAGTATTTTCCCTGCACTCTCTTCTAGTATTGTTATAGCTAATTTCTTCAAGTATTTTCCCTGCACTCTCTTCTAGTATTGTTATAGTTTCATGTCTTAAGTTTAAATCTTTTATCCAGTGAGAATCAATTTTTGTTAATGGTGAAAGGTGGGGGTCCAGTTTCAGTCTTCTGTAGGTTGCCAGTCAGTTCACTCAGCACCATTTGTTAAATAGGGAGTCTTTCTTCCGTTAGATATTTTTGATAGGCTTGTCAAAGATCAACTTAAGACGCTTTCAGCCATCATTCTTATCTATGAAGGACAAGGGTAAGGATGGGCCCCAAAGACTGCAAGCATGGAGCTGAATACCAAAGAGGATGAGCTAAAAGCAAAATATGGTAAGATCTCTACCACGCTCACAAAGCATTCCTTCTGCCTGCCTAAGGAGGGCTGGTTACACTGTGGCTCTGTTTCCATGAGTCAGTCATCTAAAGGAACAACTGTCCGAATTGTACTTTGCTCTGCTCTGTTGCTACAACAATCGCTTAGGGAAGTTTGTCCACATTTAAGGGCAGGTTTAGTGGAAGCATAATAATTACAAAGAACAGTGCCCCATTTCTGCATCCAAAGCATAAATTGTCATTCAAAGACTGGGTTGGTGGTAGTTGTTTGTTTTTTTTTTAAGTCACTGAAATGCATTTTCTGACAATAGGTCCAGGACAACTTCACACATGTGCCTGATCACAGGATTTAATAGAAATGGGTCAGTTCATTGAAGGATTGCTGAGCCCTGGGAGATTTTCAAGAAAAGACACGAGAGTGTCAAATTTCACGGACCTGTCTACCCAGCAGAGAGGGTGGCAGGCTGCCAAAGGCTGAACTGTGTTAATGCATTTGAAATGCTGGGAACTTAAACCTCCACAATGCCTGCCCTGCCAGTCAGCCACAATGGTGAGTAACTAAAGTTCAAGTTTCCAAAGACCTCACAGTATAAGCCAAATGTCACAAATCACCAACACTTCCTTTCACTCTGAATGAAAGAGAAAATCCTCAATTCAAACGTTACCACATCAGCGCGAAGCCGTTAGACAGTAAGGCTTTAAAGATGTGGATACAACAAAACAGCCTACTGATGTGCCAGCAGCAAGTCAGATTCAATTACACTGCATTTTAACACTCGGGGCTGTACATCACAACACAGCTATTGTCATTCACACCTAGCCAGGACCATGCTCATTCACATCATTGTTGCTTCTTCCCTAGTATTTAGTTATAAATATAGAAGAATCTCCATAGTTGACCACCTCCCTATGCTGACCTCCACAGTTGACCACCTCCGTACGTTGACCAGTTTGTTACAGTCCCTTGGGTGGTCAACTACAGAGGTTCTGCTGTCTATGGGTCGACAAGCTCTTGGAGAACAAAACCGATTCCAGCTTACCCCTTTCTATATCTCTCATAGTGCACAGCACAGAGTAAAGTTTTACTGAATAAACAATAGCATTTCTTACAGATAGTATTTAGAAAAGGCAGGCTGCAGGGAAGAGAAAAACTGGGTTAACAGACATGGAGAAAATCATCACATAAGGATATGAGAAGGAATACTAGAATGAAAATCTGCAAGCTCCGGTAAGTTCCTCTGCCCAAGGCAGAAGGAATCCTCAGCTGTGTGTGTTTCTCAAACACCAGCATCTGGACCAACCTCTGAGAACAACTTCTGTCCTACTAGAACAGACTTAGAATCTGGGTGGAGGAGGAGAGTGTCAGAGGTGAGTGAAAATAATTGAATAATTAAAGAGCTCATTAGATAATTCTGATTCCAGAAGACAGCCACTCAATAGTCTTGCTTTTTTTTTTTCTGCTTTTTCTAAAATTTATTTTGGATTAATATGAGGGTACAAACAGCTGGGTGCGGTGGCTCATGCCCGTAATCCTAGTACTTTGGGAGGCAGAGACAGGTGGATCACTTGAGTTCAGGAGTTCCAGACCAGCCTGAGTGAGAGTGAGACTCCGTCTCTAAAACTAGCTGGGCGTTGTGACAGGCACCTCTAGTCCCAGCTATTTGGGAGGCTGAGGCAAGAGAATTGCTTAAGCCCAAGAGTTCGGGGTTGCTGTGAGCTGTGATGCCACAGGCACTCTACTGAGGGTGAGAGAGTGAGACTCTGTTTTAAAAAAAAAAAGAGAGAGAGAGAGTATATACAATTAGCTTATTGTTTTCATTTATAAGGTCAAGTGTGAGTTGTAGTTGTGAACTCACCCACAGACTGTACCTGTTTGGGAGCAATTCACCAACCCCCTCCGCCTCCTCCCTGAATTTAACTGAGTTATTCTCATGTGTGTGCACATTGTTGTTAATCCACAAGTTTCAAACACATGGACTGCTTCAGTGTATGTACTGCTGCTGCACACACGGGCATGCTTTTATTTTCTTAACTTTGAATATAGGTATGTGATGATTTTGCAGGACAGAAACTACTGTGAATGGTGTCAAGTACCAGCATGTGTCTGTCTCATCAGTTGCCGTAATTCCTTATTCCACAAACACAGGGTGCCACAGGCAGGCAGGTGAGTGCAGCACACACGGAGAGGGCCAGGCAGGCAGGTGGGTGCAGCACACACGGAGAGAGCCAGGCAGGCAGGTGGGTGCGGACACGGGGAGGGCCAGGCAGACAGGTGAGTGCAGACACGGGAAGGATCAGGCAGACAGGTGAGTGCAGCACACACGGGGAGCGCCAGGCAGACAGGTGGCTGCAGTGAGGGGCTTGCACCAGAAGTGCTGACAAGCGCTTTCTCTGTTCGACACTTCTCAACAGTCTGCATTCCAAATCCGAGCATAAATTTTAAGTAATAACATACCAATGTTCCTGGAAAACAGATGCCAAGATTAAAACTAGAAATAAAGAACAGTTACTCATTAAAAAGATTTCCAAATGGTATTTCTGGACACACACAGGCCACAGCCTATATACAGCCAGATGAGGTCCTGCTCCCAGGCTGGCTGTCAATTATAAACCCACCAAGTGGAGGAACGGGCCTGTTTAACCTGTGGAATGCTTCCCAAAGATCTCTGCATATCTTCAAGGGTTTCTGACTCTGCCGACTATTTATGCCACCAGCTCATCCTCATGGGAGAAGCCTTATTATGTTCAGACAGGAGAAGCTCACTCGCCATCAAGACAAGCCAATTCACCATGTGGGAAATTCATTTCTTTTAGAGTATTTGCAGTCTCCTGAAAACCAGAGACAAGGAGTCTTTGCATCTAAGCAAAGCTCTAATGGTGAAATGGGTAGCTTGCTTTTGGAATCTCAGCTTTCCTACCTAAAATATTTACCTTTTTTGTTATCTTACATATGCGTAAGAGTATTCATCTGTCTGTGATTCTGTTTGCACCCAGCCAACAAATATTGATTGCGCACTAGTCCAAAGAAGGCATTGTTTGCTGCTAAGAAACGCACACCCCTTCTCACGGCCCTGCGTGGCCTCTTCGGACTATCCGCACCTCCTTCCTCCACATGTCTCCCGCACAGAGGGTCTGACACCATCGTCCACCCCACAAGCATACCGCCACTGCTGTCTTTTCCAGCCTTGTTTGCATCTTAAGTTTTGGTCTACACAATCTTACTTTGAGTTTTTCTAAAAATCTGACATTTGTGAAGCACAGTCCAAGAAGGGGATCTCAGGTTGTACCTGAGAAAGCCCAGAAGCCACACGTCACCTAAATGTGCATGAGGACGGCTTCCAGATGAAGTCTCAGAGGAACAAAATCACTTCAAACACCAACTACAAGAGAACACTGTGACCAAGCTTTTACCACTTTTAGGGAAAAACATTTCAAGAAATTTGCTTTAAAAAAAAATCTGGATCATGACAAGACAAAGGGTGCAATAAACTTTTATTGTAATGGAAAGTATAATTTACCAATAAAAATAAATCCCCATCCTAGCACTCTGGGAGGCCAAGGCAGGTGGATTGCTTGAGCTCACAAGTTCGAAACCAGTCTGAGCAAAAGTGAGACCCTGTCTCTACTAAAAATAGAAAAAACTGAGGCAAGTGGATCACTTGAGCCTGAGTTGGAGGTTGTTGTGAGCTACGATGCCACAGCACTCTACCCATGGTGACAGCCTGAGACTCTATCTCAAAAAAAAAAAAAAGAAAAATCTCCAAAATGTCCTTGGCAATAAAGCCCCACAGTGATCCCCACTTGGTACAATCACCACCCCATGAAAGGAGGAAAATAGAAGCACATCCATTGCCCTTCGGAAAGGAGACAGTGAGATAAGTACTAACTCCTGAAGTCTCCTAGAATGACCCTGCTCACCTAAACAAGAATTTACATGCCACGAAGAAATAGAAGGATTTACTATTAAAAAATAAAAACTACGACACATAGTCGAAATCTTATCTCTGAATCGTTATTTACAAAGTCATCCAAATAAAACTTTGGAGGGGGGTTCCGCCACAAATCAGAGAATGAAGGCAAATGAAGACAAACATGCTAAAATCAAAATGATGCCAAAGCTGCGTGTGGAAGACTCGAGAGCCGACCCTGGAGTCCCTTTGGTGAGCTCATCTCATTCCCAAAGTGCACAGATCACGGGTGACGCCCTACTCCCCCATTCAGAAGGGCCACTGCATGATACACCTCTGTCTTCACCAGGGCCGGAAGCAAAGGCCAAAAGCCACTTCTCTCCCTCGGACTCTCGGGCCTCTCGTCCAGTCCCTTCTCCATGGCACTACACACAGAGTTCTTATTCAAAATGTATAAAGGAGTGAGATTCTGGCCAAGATGGCAGAGGCTTCTGTAACAGTTCTCAATGCGTGAACCTTGTAGAGACTCTTCACATTAGAAAAGAAAGACCCTGCCTAAGGGAGATGCAGGGAAGGAGCCCTCTCCAGGACGCACCTGGGAAGAGAGGAAAGGTAGAAAAAGCCATGGTTGTTTCTTCCTTCCTCCTTTCCCAAGGGCAACATTCAAAATTGGGTGCATGGAATGTCCTCTCCAACACATACATCCCAATACATTTATCCTGAGGTTTGTTGAAGACTCTCCACTACCAGTCATGGTATTATGTGCCCCTGTTTTTGTGACCCAAAATGTGATGCTCTGTTCTCCAAACCTCAATTTTGAAGCTACAAAGTATCTGCCTCCATGACTATTTTGTCTTCCCTAAGCCATATGTGAAATTCTGCTCAAGACCCAACTTGACTGCTGTCTTCCACAAAGCCTTCTCCCATGTTCTCTTTGCTCCTGTTTTCTTGTACAACTCCCTGTTTCAAGTCCATCCATCCATTTATCTCAAGGTTAACATTCACAAACTGAGGGTTGGGGTGACATTACAAAAACAACCAACACTCAGTCCTTGACCAGGAAGGACTCACAGAGGCAGGTCCTCCCAAATCACAGATGTGCAAAAGGCCTGTCTTCTCACTTCATTCAAATCTCCATTCAAATGCCACCTCTGTCCCTGACCACTCACTGAAGGGGCAGCACGTCCATCTCCTGCACAGCTGCCACCCTCGGCCTTCTTCGTATCTGTCCACAGCTCTCACTACGGCCGACATCCATCCATACCCAGGGATAAGATGGATGCAGAGACAGTGATTTCTAGACAGATAAGTACAGACAGATTTTATTTTAAGTTATCTAGTCTGTCTTCTAGAGTATAAGCTCCATTAAGGCAAAGCCTTTAATATGTTTTGGCCTGTGATGTATAGATGCCCAATATCTGGAATAGTACCTGAGAAAGAACAAGTTCTCAGTAAGTGTCCACTGATGAATACATGTGTGGTCAGATGACAACGTCTTGACCTAAAAATCGGAAACCCAGGGGGAAAAAGATTAGGTGAGGATAGGGAGGAAAATTTGCTCTGTCAAAAGTTTTTAAGTTTGAGGTACTCGGCTGGGCAACCAGGTAGGGAGGATTCCTGTAGGCAACGGATCTAAAACTTAGAAAGGAGTTTAGGGCAGGCAATACAGTTTGGGAAGTTATCAGCATACAGGAGGTGATTGACGCCATGAGTAAGGGTAACATTACCCCCAGAAAAGCGTGTCAAGCAAGGAAGGAAGAGCTGGCTACAAGATAGTTAAAAAAAAAAATTGCAGCTACCTCTACCCCATAGGGACACGTACATACTATGAGTCAGTGCATGCAAAGCCTCTGACCTCTCTCTTTCTTCAAGGCAGCCAAATAACTCCATGCAGTGAGTGCTCATACATGCCAACTAAACATATGACTGAGAAAGCACTTTTAATGCCACAAGACAAGCATTTGGGCTCAGCATGGACCCCCACATTGCATTTTTTAACACAATGCTATCTATCTTTTTGTAGGGCTTTGAATTACTCTAGTCTGTCTAAAGTTTAAGAGATACTCCAGCATTATGCACAGTGTCTAATAATACTATGTCATGTTTCATTATCTAGTGGAGAAAAGAAAACAAACAGGAACTCTATACCCTGGGATGGGATATAAAGGGAAAATACTCATTTCTATAAGGTTTGTGAACATAAATGTCTACCATGGCAGGCACAAGTACTATAGTGACAAATTTAAGCCCAAATCCACAAGGAGAAAAACTTTTGGCACAGACTAAAAAGTAGTGACAAATGTGGCATTTGACCGAAACTCAAAGGATGACTTCAATGTAAAGGTCCAATTGTAAGATACAAAAAAAATACTGGTTGGCTTAGTGGTTAGCTTTTAAATTTGCAACTAACTGCAGCTTAACGAAAAATAATAACCCAAGTCAATGACAGAGAAACAAACGTCCTATGGCTGCCCCACTTAGAGGAGTGGGTCAGGGAGGGGAAGGCCCAACATCAAGGCCGCTCAACCACCGAAGCAGCCAGGAAAGCGGCCTGCTAGACGTGTCTCTACAAAGAGCCTTTCCAAGAAGGGATCCTTGGGCAGAGAAGGAAGTGACTAGAGCTCTTCCTCAGCTATAATCAGTGTGTCTCTGCTTTTATTTTTTTCCCCTGATGTTAGAATTCCATGCAAAATTTTAAAGGATGCATTTACCGTTAAAAGAAAGACTTTGAGGCCGGGCACAAAGGCTCACCCTAAAAGGCCAAGACCTGTGGATTGCTTGAGCTCAAGAATTCGAGACCAGCCTGAGCAAGAGCAAGACTTCTGTCTCTAAAACTAGCCAGACAATGCGACAGGCGCCTGTAGTACCAGCTACTCAGGAGGCTGAGGCAAGAGGATCACTTGAGCCCAAGAATTTGAGGTTGCTGTAAGCTATGATGATGCCATGGTACTCTAATCTGGGCAGCAGAGGGAGAGTCTATCTCAAAAAAAGAAATAAGACAAGAAAAGAAAAAACAAATACTTTAGAAGCCACTGACTTGGAGCAAAAAAAAAAATTTTTTTTTTTTTTTTGCGTTTTTGGCCAGGGCTGGGTTTAAACCCGCCACCTCCTGCATATGGGGCCAGAGCCTTACTCCTTTGAGCCACAGGTGCCACCCAACTTGGAGCAAATTAATTAACCAATTAGGGTGGATTACAAGGTGTTTTTTTTTTTTTTTTTTTTTTGAGACAGAGCCTCAAGCTGTCACCCTGGATAGAGTGCTGTGGCATCACAGCTCACAACAACCCCCAATTCCTGGGCTCAAGCGAGTCTCCTACCTCTGCCTCCCAAGTAGCTGGGACTACAGGCACCCGCCACAACGCCCAGCCATTTTTTTGGTTGCAGCCGTCATTGTTGTTTGGCAGGCCCTGGCTGGATTCGAACCCGCCAGCTCAGGTGTAGGTGGCTGGCACCGTAGCCCGTTGAGCCACAGGCACCAAGCCAGGATTACAAGTTTTAAGGTTCTAATTCTTATATATCCAAATTTATAATTGACTCAAAAATTGACCACCCTGGTGACAGTTGCCATTGGGGTAGGTTATTGCCAAGATTAAGAACTGTATAAGTTTTAGAATTCTGTAATACTTAAATTTTTTATAATAGAAACAAATACTTTTCTACAAAAAAGTGCTTCACATAGTTTACTTCAGACTATGTATGTGTCTTTTCTGCTTTTCACAGGAAACAAATTATAACTAAAGCCATTTGCTCAACTAAGATGAAATCCTACTGAGGCCGCCTAGATTATATTTATGTTAAGAAACTGGTGAAAAAAATGTTCCGTGTGTAATAGTAACAATCTAGTCATATAGAACCATTCCCTAAGGGAACTGTGTGCATTGGTGTATTTTTTTCCTAACAACTCAAAAAAATTCCTGTATGCTATTCTTTCACAGATGAAAATCAAGTGTCTCAAATTTTAATTACAAAATGGTATTCAACTAATGGAAAAAACTAGAACAACAACAGAGAACAATGGAGTTAAAACAGAAGCAAATTTCTCTTGTAAGGCCAGCCCTCCTCCCAAGTCCAGAAGAGGAGGCAGGGACGCTCACATCAGGAATCAGGAGGCATTAGTTCAATAACCTCTGTTCTGACAGAGGTGGAAGTTTTATCTTCAAACTGAAGAGACCCACTGACAGTGGGCTCTAAGATCCTGGTCCACAGGGAGTGTTTCCACTTTCCCTTTTAGTTGTTGAAGGTGTGGGTGGGTTACCCTCAGCACACCGCGAGGAGCTGGCCAGGTGCTGCAGAGCACCAGGCCAATACCTCCATTTGGACCCCGGAGGAAAAGCTGGAGTGGGACACCCCTTTGTGCCCTCTAACCCAGGCTCTAGCCCCTCCTCACACTCCTGTGTCACACACGTGAGAGGGAGACATGAAAGTACAGTCTGTCCCCAGGGCCCGGCCCAGCTAACTGGCCCATGTGGTAACTAAACCCTGACCTTGGTCTCACCATCCCCATTGTCTAACCAAATATGTTCACTGGCTGCAAATTCTCGAAATATGTCTCAGATGCATTTCCCAACTAATAACACAAAAAGTGACAGGATGTAGATTTCTCTAGGAAGGGAAACTTGTTTTACTTAATAGGTAACCCCCTACCAGCAAATTTGGCCACAATCAATGGTAAACAACCACCTACTACTGTTTTAGATCCTTCTCTCTGCAAGATTCTTCTGCATCAGAGGGTAATAGATGCCTCGCTGGAAACTTTGGAAGACACTTTCTTCGGAGACGGGCTGATGCCGCCCGCCCTGCTCTGCGTGCACTGACAGCTGTCTGAGCTACCACAGGATAACTCCTCCTTCAGCAAGACCTTCTGCTCTCACTGGGCATGTTTCTGTCACTGACCATTCACCCCCTGTGTGCCCTCCAACACTCAGAAGTGCTGATTATTTTGGCAAGAAGGACCTCACAGAGAATCTGGTACAAAGGCATGGTTTCATAAAATAGCCAACTTGAGTCCAGATAAATGAAGTGACTAATAAAGGTTTGTGGCAGAGCTGGAGGCGGCAAACCAGCACTGCTTCCTAACCCTGTGTTCTGACCAGCAGATTACAGACGCGGGGCTCAGCCATGCCCCAGGTACCGCACAGTGAGCAGCCCCCCACCAAGAGCAGAGGCACTTTATCTGTTTCATGTATTAGGGGTAAATGCACAATTTCATTTGAAAGAAAGGACTTTCAGGTGAAAACCATCACCTGAAGGAACTAATTTCAAACAAAAGGAAAGTTAAAAGAGAAAAATAACTAAAAACATAGCTTTTATTTTAATAAGGAGAACAAGGAAAGAAAACAGCACTAAATCCGAATTACACCTTAGAATTATCTCCTTTATTTCTGCCTGCCCAGGAGAATAATACAAAAGACAAAAAGAAGAAAACAAAGGGAAAATAATGTATTTTAGTTTCTGGGTCTCTTGAATAGTTGTCACTGGGCCATCACTGGCCTTCGAGAAAAAGAGTTAAAGGACGTTTAACCTCCTGATTTAAATTTGCAAGATCAATTTCAAAAAAGAATGGAAGAAGATAGAATTTTCATATACTACCTGCAAAAAAAGGAAACAAATAAATAAAAGGTAAGGTGCCCAATTTTACTTTTTGCTCTCCTGTCTGCTGGGCGCCTTAACAGATTTCAACTTCTCCTATTCCTAAAAAACCAGTCCTTCTTACAGATGCGTCTCTTTCAGGCCAGCTGGAGGGAGGCAACCTGGTTTGCCACTATGTGGTAGCCAGAGCTGGATGCAATTTGGAGGTGGAGGACGTGGTCGGGGGACACTATAAATTCAAAGAGTCACCAAGCACTATGTTCGCTGTGGTTTGGTACCCCACAAAGAAACTCTCCTTTGTTTTTTGTCATTCTAGGCTCACCATGGAGCCAGATGATTTATAAATCCTGCTTTGGGTAATTTTCTTAACTCTTTAAAATTAATTTTTTCTAGTAACACTGAACCAAATAATCTCTTAGTACATTATAGATCATTTAAAGCCAGCAAACTTGATAATCAGCAAAGCAATTTTTCTTCACAGGAAGCACCCACATACATGTCTGTGGGGATTTTGCTAATACTTTGAGTCAAGTCAGCTCTGTCTAAGCCAAGTATTGCCAGTGCCATCCTTTGAAGAGACTGAATGTCATTTTCTAAAATGACAACCTCGCTTACTTCCTTCTTCCCATTCACTCCTAAATTTCCACAGGCAATGTTATCGTGCAAGGCAAATGAGACACACAGCCATTCCTAGGCATGGGGAGCTCAAAACATTTTAAATCAAAGGCTAATATAACAAAAGATTGATTTTCCTTGTGTGCTAACAACATGTGAATATTAACATGAGTTGTTTTATAACCTTGGAACACTTGGGCTCCTTGGGAGGTAGCCCAAGATGGAACACCGAGGCCATCTTGGGCTACCTCCAAGCCGACTTACTTAAGTGACCCAAATTTTATGTTCTACTTTTGAAGATCTCCAGGGCAGAAATTCCACAATCGTCATTGGTAGCCCGACTCATGGTTTAACTTCCTTCAGACGCAAAGGAGACTATTTCTCTCGATTTTTGTTTTTAAGTTAAACAAGAGCTCAATTTTTATAAAAGGTGTCATCTGAACCCTGAAACTGGCAACTGGAACAACACAAAAGGGAGTAACCAAGAACTAGGTTACATGTTCAACCACAGGTCCCTGGGAAGTGTTCCTGGCTCACTAAGGATAGTCACACTGTGCTGTTCCGAAGCTGCGTTCACAGCTGCATTCACAACTCAAGTTCACAAGCTTAAGAAACAATCCCACATCTCCCAGAAACTAAGTAGCTTACTTGCAATCTTTTCTAAGTCTTCCACACTTCCTAAATGAGGACAAGAAATTTGGGGGTTTTGATATCCTTTTCCATTTTTTTAAGAATCCTTTAAGCAATATCATACTCAGTTTTCTTAAATTATTTTTAAAGGTGAACTTTCCACTAAGCTACACTTCTTGAAACAAGTCTTCTGGAGACTTTGCCCTTGACCTCCTGGAATTTTTCAATGAAACTTGAAAAAGATGTTTACCTGACCCTAAAATTTTCCTAATGAAAACTCTGTTTTTAATTCTTTGAACTATTCTTTCTCTTTTCCTTGTCATGCCCTTTGGGAAAGAAACACAAGTACAAATGTTGGCTTGACCTCAAGGTCTAATAGTTTCTTAAGAACTTGGACAGAATCATAAAGGTATTAATTATATTCCCTTCTCTGGCATGGTCCTTTGCATTTTACCTGCTTAGGAGGATCAATGTAAAGATAGGAAATGCCAGTACTTTGTCTTTTTAACAAAAATAAGATGCTAATCAAGGGAATAATAATAGGATTATTATGAACTTCTCAAAAGCAGTAAGAGAACAGAAAGAACTATGATCTCAGAGGCAGGGAGAATGAAGAGTGAGGACAATTTTCTGCCAATTAAAGAGTCTAAATGAGGCTGAATTCCAGACTCACTTTGGCAGAGGGCATTTGGGGAGTTTTATAATTAGACACCTATAAACCAGATTTTAGTTAGTTTTCTACCTATTTCCAGGAATGAGAGGGGATGACAATGTTCATAGATCTTTGAAGGATAATTTAAAGGATTATCTTTGGACAGACACTATGAGTGTCCGTGGCTTTCAAAAGGCGTGGGAGTGAGCAGAAGCTATAGCTCCAACTGTCTCCCTTGCTTGATGGCACAGAAGAATCTTGAATGTTTAAATTGGGATATGTGAAATAAATAGGAAACAGAGGATGAAACAGGTTTCAAAAGCTGTTATTTCTAGAAATTACCCCAGGAAGCTATTGTGGGTGTGTGCAGCATGGGGGAGTCAAGAGTGGGTATTCAGCCTGGAAGCAGCCCAGCCAGTGGAAAGAATGTCCAGCAACTACAAACCCTTGGGAGTACTAAGAACCTTAGCAGAAACAGACAATCATCACCTTCACCATCATCCAGCCACTGAGTCTTGCCAGTGCGAGACACGGTGCTAAGCATTAATGGCCTCTATCTCCAAGGAAAATGCACAATTTTATAAGATAGGCTCTTAGCCCCATTTTACAGATGGGAAACTCGGGGGTGGGGTGAGATGGACAGAGCAGCTTGTCCAAGGCCGTCCAGCTAACAGGCAGGCAGCAAGGGCCCTTCCTCAGACTCTACCCCAGTGATCTAAAAGACCACAGAGCCTCAGAGGTTTACATAGGAGTAAGAAGGCCTTTTTTGGGTAATATAGGACTTTTCCTCTAGGACTTGAGGATGAGGAACAGCACCCGCTCTGGAGTTCAGATTCTTGGCGTCAAGTACCAGCTCCCTCGCTGCACAGCTGTGAGGATTAAGCAGATGATCTCATCATGATAAAGCGGGACACACACGGGCTGCTGCTGTTCCTTCACGTCATCCCATTTGGTTTTCATGTTGTCTCCTCTGCACAGGGCGACATGACATCTGGTATTCCAGAAGCACCGGGGGGAATACGGGAACATCGGTGTCCTCTCGCACAGACGCAGTAGCTGCAGCCGGGCGCACTGCCTCATCTCACAGCTGCCATTCCACAGGCTCCTGTCCCCTGACCTTTGTCTCAGTTGCCACAAAACCTCAACACTCAGCCAAATGAGCCCATGATGAGTCCAGCCACTCACCATGATTCCTCCTGCCCCACTGACTCACACAGTAGGTACACACAATAAAATACAGAAACAGCAAAAACGCCCAGATTCTATGTGGGGAAAGTCAACTTAGTCCCATTCTTCAACTTAGGGTCCTCTGCTTACTGATAGAGAGTAAGTCGTGATTTTAGCAATTATTTTAAAAGCACTAGAAAAGGGCATTGCCATACAAAAAAAAAATAGAATTTTCTTTATTTTTCTTTATATACTCCTCCCCCACCCACACACACATACACTAAGACCTGGAATCTTTCTTTTAATCCTTTTTTGCTGCCTAATGATACTGACTGGATTTATAAGCTCAGTAAATTTCTTCCTTTCTTTTTTTTTGCAGTTTTTGGCCGGGGCTGGATTTGAACCTGCCACCTCTGGCATACGGGGTCAGTACCCTACTCCTTTGAGCCACAGGTGCCACCCCAGTAAATTTATTTCTTTGAGGTGGGGAGAAACATAGTAGCTGTCACTTCAGTAACAAACCATTAGGTTATTACAACTACTCCTATTGTTTCAATTCTGTCCTTCCTTATTAGTAATAAAGGTAGTTCTTGCAGCCATCTAAAGTCCTTGCCATATAAATTATGAAAAACAGATATTGAACGAGGCAAATCTAAATACCTTGAACTTTGCTAGCAATATTAAATTAAGTTAAAATGCCTGTTGCACAGCCAATCAAAGCGGGCTGCAGAGGCTCACATCTTCCACAGTCTGTGCGCTGGCATGGTTGATGCTTGTTGGCAAAGAAGCCGATGAGAGCCTTCTCACTAAACAGGACAGACGATGACAAGGACAGACACTGCAAGCTAGCCATTATGAAAGAATTTGCCCCTTTAAAGGGTCTGCAGGCAAAGATAAATGATTCAACAGAAAAAGACCTCCAGAGAATGCTGACACCTCCAACCTCTGCTTTTATCTCTCCATCCCACACCTCATGGACAAAGGGGGATGGGCTCAGGCCTGAATCCTAAATACTCTCTGCCCACATGTAAGCCATTATGGGTGACTGTGCTTGAAATTTAATTCCACATCTGCTCTTCTGCAGCCTTTGGAAATCTTATGAATTTCTCTGACAATTGTTTGCAAAGGCCATAATCACAGGCATCTGTAACTGTATCCTCAGCTACAAGGCAAAACACCACATAATCCCAAGAGGGTTTCGGTCAAACCTTACTTGGTTTCTCATCTCTCTTTCTGTCTTTAAAATTGTGCTGAGCCTTCAATTTGCAGAGAGAGCTGATTAGCATTGGAAGGAGGCCACACAGGCCCTCAGTACTGTCCCCGCCACACGGCCGAGGCAAATCCTTATCATCTCCATGTGGTCCTGGCCTCCCTGACCCACCTTCAGAAAGAGGCCTTGAGGCTCCAGAGGCGGCGATCTGAGCTAAGGGCAAGTGAGGGTTCCAGGGCCAGTTCATGCCCCCCCCCCCCCCGCTGGTTCCAGAATCCCAGGAGGAAGCATGGGGATGTTCCGGGCTCCCCGTACCCCCAAACAGATGCACCAGGACTCTGCCTAGTCTCACTGGGGACTCCAGAAGTTGTGTGCCTCAGTGGCTGGATCTGCCCTTTCTAATCACAGCTGGCCTCCAACAAGACACCAGGACCTTAAGCAAACAACTAACTTCCTTGGTCCCATACTTAAGACATTTAACAGTGACCGTTTATTAAATGGATCCCTGAACTCTTCTACCTTTCATCAAGTCAAGTGGGAAAAGGTCTGGTACCAATGAGGCCACAAACTGAGGTAGTAACTTCCCCTCAGTTTTTCTGTTCTAATAATCCAGTTTCTAGCCACCTCCTAGTTTTTCTTCTGAGAAACAAATGTAACAATGTACACAGACATGTTCTTCAAGGGATGAAGCTCATAAAATTCTAAGTTATTATGATTGCCCTAATCCTCATTATTACTTTCAAAAGCTCCATGCTAAAGGTCAATAGCTCTAGAGCCAGAAAGGCAGGGTTAATGAAAGTTATTTCTGCTGTAGCCTCGATTTTCTCACTTGTAAAGTGGGATAAAATAATCGTACCTTAACACAGTTAGCGTGGGGATTAAATGAGCAAATGTAAAGAAAGCACTTAAAATAGTACCTGGCATTAAAAAAATGGTGCCTAATACATGTTTCTCTCATTACCCCGAGTGAACCTTATTTTATCAAGCTTCTTTCAAAATAAATTACCTTTCTGAAGCTGTTTGGCTTTCGTGAGTTAAGGCACAGGGAGAGCCTTGTACACACTGTTATACACCTCACCCCGTTTCATCCTGCCAACCAACCTGTGCAGCAGATTTCATTACCCCTTTTTCTGTGAGGTTCAGAAAGGTAGATTCAAAGTTCAGAAAGGCAATCAATGGCATCCAGGACTCAAATCAGGCCTGAACGACCCATTCTCTGCTCCCCACTGCACCCCCCTTTCCATGTAGATGCAAAGTAGGAGAATAACAATGCAACGGTTTCATTTAGAATTTGAAAGTCATCTAATTTATACAGGTCATGTAACTCAAAGGCTATTGTAAAAAAACAGCATCCGATTTGGACTTAAGCAGTCACGATTCAGCTCCAAAGGTGCCTGCTCCTAAGTCCTTCCTCACCACCCCTCCTGGACCCACACCCTCACAAACAGGTGAGCAGGCTCGGCCTGCACAGCCAGTCAATGCGCAGGCTGGTTCACATCTGCCTCTTCCGTCAGGGCCTGAGTACTATCTCTGGTTCACCTCAAATGCCAAAGAACCTGCCCAATGCCTAGCCGAGAGCGGGACACAATTGTTACCTTAATAAATGCATGAAAAGTAGCCACCAAGATAGTCCTTCCTGTACTGAGGACCAGTTCATCTGACAATTAGTAGAAGTTCAAGGGGGCACGATTAGAGTGTCCCTTCAGAATATGATCTGTGTTGCATACAAGGCCACACTGTAAAAGGCATTTCATTAGTCTATATAACTGGAAATATACCTAACTAAAATATATTTATAGCATTATGAAACTTAACTTGCCTGCTATGACACAGTATTGAATCTTTCTACAAAGGCCCACACTTTCATACACATGGCTTTGCTAGAGCTCATGCCTCATTATACTTCCTCTTCCCCCTTTGGTCCAGGAAGACCCAGCCAGTAATAACAACAGAAAAGGGCAATCCTTTTAGAGGTACGCTGTAGTAAAAAGTTGCCTTTGGAGCATCATATTTCCTAATGGACAAGTACCTAGTAAGACAGCAGATACAAACTTAGATAAAGGCATCAGATACAAACTGATTTATAATCAAAATAAAATCTAAGTTCTTTACAAACTGTACCTACAACCTCAAAAGTCACTTAACCATGCCTCCTGTTTTATATTATTTTACTAACTGTATTGAATTCATTTTTTCCTTCTAATTTCATACATTTTTTACAATTAATGAATACTAAAAGTTTCTATCAAAGATATTTCAAACGGTATTATTTGATTTATTTTTTCCCAGTTAGAACTGGGTCTTCCTCCTGAAAAGCATACAACTCACTCAGGCATACAACCACCACTTAAAATTTAAGTGCAAATTTGTTAGATGATTGTTTAAAAAACATTTATGATGTTTATTCACAGATTTAATAAAAATCTACCGACTGTTACAAAGGGCATTTATTATATCAATTTAGTTTCACTAAATACCATACAAAACCTAGAAATAGTTATATCATCCATGATGGAACACTTAGTCTTTCCAAAATTAGGCAAAATAACATAAATTCTTAATACCGCTATTAGATTTTCATATAAAATGGATAATACAGATTTTGCTTTATGTAACCGTGTGTTTACAGCTAAGAGTGTTTCCTAGTCTCTGAAGCCTTTGAGTTATATCATCCATGATGGAACATTTAGTCTTTCCAAAATTAGGCAAAATAACATAAATTCTTAATACCTCTATTAGATTTTCATATAAAATGGATAACACAGATTTTGCTTTATTTAATCATATGTTTACAGCTAAGAATTTTTTCTAGTTTCGGAAGCCTCTGAGTCTTTTTAGGAATCAGTGGTCCTTTATACCTGGGAGCTTGTGATACTTCTGAGAAAATCAAAGAAAATCAAATCAAATCAAAATCAAAATCATTTTTACCAGTAAAAATTAACCAAGTGTCTCAGTCCTAACTTAGTGACACATTTAATGCACTCATTTGTGATGGAAGGGGGAAATCTGATTTACTATTTTTGTAAAATCTCCTCAAACACAGTTCCTATCTGCACGGAAAGGAACTCTAAGGAAATAAAACAGCCATGACTTGGTGAGTATGCGGAAATTCACAGGAACAAATGAAGATGAAGACCTAACCCCCAAATGACCAATTTGTTTGTTCCCATGACCAAACAACAAATGAAATTCAAAGATGAGGGAAAGCAGTTGACCTGAAGTGCCCTCACATTTTTCCCTCTGCAGATTTTGCAACAGTTTACAGTTTCTTTATCTTTATTAGGACATTTCCCTCATCAAATTAATGAGTCACTAAACAAAAGGCTTCCTAAAATGTTTACATTTGAGAATAAACTATCTGCTAAGGCTCTGGTAGAAAAGACAAGTCATAACTTGCCATTGCTTTTCAATGAAATCATCTGGGAAAAGCAAGGCAAAAAAGTTGGAACAGAAATAGAGGATGACAGTGTAAAATTCAAAGTAAATCCTGAGTCCAACCCAGAGAAAATGTTCTCAATCCTTTTTCATTTTTTTCTTTTTGGAGACAGAGTCTTACTCTGTCACCTTGGGTAGAGTGCCGTGGCATCATAGCTCACAGCAAACCCAAATTCTTGGGCCCAAGTGATCCCCTTTGCCTCAGACTCCCAAGTAGCTGGGACCGTAGGCGCCTGCCACAACGGAAACAGAAAACAGTCCCTTTTTTCTGTTTTCAGTAGAGATGGAGACGTGCTCTTGCTCAGGCTGGTCTCAAACTCCTGAGCTCAAGCAATTCACCCGCCTCAGCCTCCCAAAGTGCTAGGGTTACAGTGAGAGTCAGCACATCTGGTTCACAATCCTTTTTGTCCTATAATCTTTAACATCATCGTCTCTGCCCTCCTGCCTTTACAGAGTACTTTCTTTCTGACAAGAGGAGGAAAAGGCGGAAGAAACCTCATGTTGGAGGAAATTGAAGGAACAGAAGGGAAGCTTCTTAGCTGAGGTAGCAAAAGCAGAAAAGAGGCACATTTAGAACATGTATAGAAAAAATAAAGTGCAATACATCCATCTTCCATGTTTCTATCTGGGCACACTCAGCTGGACCAAGTGTGTGAGTGATAAGTCTGAGAGCTGATTCCTAACTGAACCCAACTGAGAACCAGCAAGAGCTGTGAGGGGGGCACCGTCCACGTATCTGGGAAGTTTCCTAAAGGACAAGCTTCCCTTCAAATCATACTTTTGAATCATACGGTTTTCTTTTTAACAAGCAACATGGAGCTACAGTTAGAGATCAAAGGGAATTCTGGAAGAGTTCAGGAGGACCCAGAGATGGCCAGGTATTCTGTCCCAACAGGTCGGAAATGACAGAGAGCACCTCCCTCAATGGAGGGAGAGGATGAAGGCCTCAGGCTGCGAGGAAGCCTCTGCAGAGCCACAGCCAATCTGCTCAGGGATTCTTACCTCTAAAAGACACTCTCAAAAAGTCAGAGCTAATCTGGGTTTGTCTCCTGTCCACTCTCTCTTTCTCAGGCTCAGCTACATAAATTCTCCACCCTATGTGAGAAGTGAAGTTCTCTTTCCCTTTCTATCCAAGTTTCACAATTACGTACCAAACTGGTCCTTCTTGAACTACATTAAGCTCTGCCTGACCACTCCCCAACTATGTGAAAAGTCCAGGTACATGCAAACATACACTCAGCTAAATTATTCCTGGCGATCCAGGTTGTTTTTCAGGATTTTTTTTTTTTTCAGATCAATATGAAGGTACAATTAGGTTGCAATGTTTGCATTTGTCAGGTAAGTCCCTGTTGTAGTAATGTCCTGCACCTGGAAGATGTGCCATATATCCTTACGTTGTGCCCACTAAGTAGGAGCTCACCAATCCCACGCCCTCAACTTGAAATGAGTTTTCCTCTTATGTATTAGTTCATCCACTGGCTTCATATTGAGTACATTGGATATTTATTTGCTTTTCCATTTTGCGATAACTTTACTAAAGAAGGACGTGTTTCAACTTCACCCAGGTTAATATAAAAGATGTAAAGTCTCCACCTTTTTTATGGCTGAATAGTATTCTATGGTACATCTATACCACAGTTTATTAATCCATTCACAAGTTGATGGGCACTTAGGTTGCTTCTACTATTGTAAACTGAGCTGAGATAAACAATCTAGTGCAAATGTCCTCATACTCTGTTCTTTCAGAATTTTAAAAAAGATTCAGAATGGGGAGTTACTGGTTCTCTAGCACAGAGTTTTGGTTTTGGAAGCTGAAAGGGCTCCAGAGACACATGGAGGTGATGGCTGCTCAGTGGAGGGAAAGTATTTCATACTACTGAACTGTCGCAATTAAAAACAAAATCAAAGACCAACAGGCAGTTGAATTTGTGCCTGATCCTGTCACTGAAGGTTTCCGTTGGAAGTGGTCATCCCCCTGCCGTGCTGGGTCACTACCAGCCCCTGGCGTCCACATGGGGCTGACGGAGACACCCGTTGCTCTTCACAGCACGTCCTTTCCCAAGGAGCACAGCGTCTATAGCAGGCATGGCTGACTCACTTCTTGTTCTCATGGGAATCAGAAGAGAACGATTTCACTGCTTTGAAGTAAGACCTCCAGGTTCCCAGAATTAAGGCAGGAAAAAAGATGAAATCAGGAGCACAAGGTCCTGAGATCCCCAGGGCGGTCTTTCTACCTCCTAGTTCTACAGGTGAGGAAGACGGGGGTCTAGGTCCTCAAAGGCCGCAGATGCCTCCCCACAGGCACCTCTCCCTTCATGCTCCCCAGTTACCATTTCCACGATAAAGAGCTCTTTATACAAATGTTCTATGACGTCCCACAGACCTGGTCCTTGCCTCCGGGAGATCACAATTTATGATACACTACTGTGGCCACACGAGTTGAAACGTATGGACAACAGACTAGAAGACTAAATCAAGGTTTGAATGAGCAATGACACGTTTATAGCACATGTAATAGAAGTTGAGGACACACACATTTCAGGGACAAGGGGCAACCTATAGCAGCAGCCAGAGCAGAGGCTGAAGGACGGAGTTTGTGTGGAAGAACCTGGGCCCTCTGTACCCCGCCTGGAGGGGCGAGACGGGACCAGGTGTCGCAGGCCTCACTCCCAAACCAGCAGGGGACTTCTGAGCCCCAGTCCTTCTCACCTCTGAAGCTCCCCCACAAGCTGACCCAGGGCACCTGGCTTACTGAGGCAAACAGAGGGGATGGAGAGGGTGTTTAATTCCTATTTCTCTTCAAGATAATATACAAAAATAGCAAACGCTTGAGGAGTGCTTCTACGGAGCCAATCTTCGAACACTTCCTAGATAGGAATTCTTTTAAGCCTTCCAACCACTGGTACTATTTTATCCACTGACGGACAGAGCGAGATATAAAAAGGCTAAGAGACCTGCCTGAGGTTTGAGAGCTAGTAAGGGCAGAGCCATGCAATTATCCTGGCTCTTAGCCATTAGGCAAGCCTGCTTCTCTGAATGAACAGCTGCTTAAATAGCAATTCTAGACAAAGAGAAAGGCTTAAAGACACTCGGCATTATGTAGTCTGTTAAACGTACTCTCCTTGTTTTTAGGGGAGAGGAGGTACTATGGCTTTGTGGACATCCTTCTGGTCAGCTCTTCCACTTACTGGCTGAGTGGCCTGGACATGTGAGTTATTCTCCCTGAATACTGGCTGTTCACTCTATCTGTATTACATGCTGTTTACCATCGTATCTGTGAGGACTAAATATAGTTCCTGGCACACACACAATAGATAGACGCCGTTAATTCACCCAGGTAAAAGTTCTCAAAACAAGCATCTGACACTTAGTCATTATCTAACAAATTAATCAAAATTCTGTAAAGTAATAATGGCTATGTAGGTTTAAAGTGGCATGTAGCAGTCGGTTCATAGCCAGAGCCCTACAAATCTTCAGTGGTTTCTTTACCACACTGTTTAGGTAGAGAGTCTGGATTTTTTTTCTAAGTGTTCCCCTGGGATACTTAAGAACCAAGACATAATAAAGAGAAAGGGACAAATTTACAAGTTACTTAGAACATAGTGCAAAAGTTAAAGATGATTAAAAAAAAAAAAACCTTGAAATTTTACAACAGCCTTTGATTCCAGAAACCCAAACATTCCATAATTACTAAATCACATATAGAATGCACAGCCTCCAACAACCAAAAAAAGAATATAAATTGCATGTCACATCTCAACATCAGAGAGAAACCATCTGACGAGGTTATCCTTCTGAGCGGTCTGAGGGCCATGTTCCTTCCTCTCCTTCCAAATAGAGCCTGGTGACCGGCCCCGGCTGGCCTGTCCTCAGGGTTGGACAGCTTTCTCTCTAGGACCAGGTAGCAAACATCGTATCCAGAGTGTTTTGACCTCACATTTAAGATTGTAAAGTAGTCAGCAATGCCATCTAAACATACACTAAGGGGCATTTTCCAGGATTGCTTCAAACCAAGATCTAAGGTAAAACAACAAGTCAGACAAGCCCTGTGCAGACACCCCGCCTCCAGTCACAACGCAGGGATTCCCCTTCCTAGAGACAGACTATATTTTTACAAAAGGCTTTTTTATTTTCCTTACAGATTGCTTCAACCAGAACAGCACAAACCAAACATCTGAAATAATGAGTCACCTATTGGCTGGAATCCTAAGCGCCAGGTCAAATGCAGTTTAAGCCACGTCAGTGCTCAAAAGCAGCCCTCGGACAGTGAGTGGACAGATTCCCACCAGAAATCTGTAAGCCCTTTCCACTTTGGTAGGCAATGCCTCAGTGCTGGGAGGCACCACAAGCATTTCTAGCCATACAGGACTATGCCAGGAGCGTCTATAATGTTCCTTCTCATTTGGGACGAGATTCCTGACAAAGAAGAGCCAGAACAGAAGCTTAAACTTACATACAGTGTATTTTCCTATACGTGTTCTGATAAAGGGGAATCTGAGAGAAAGGGGTTGAAATAAACACTAATTGTATTAGGTACTTTTGCTTTTGTGGGTTTAAGTTTGTTTTTCATTATATTAGACACAAAGTTGAAACATTCTTTCAACAGTTAAAACAAAAAAAAGAAACAGCCCTCTCTTCGGCTATACTGGACTGAATTGAAGAAATAGATTATAATAAATTATGAATAATCTTAATATGACATCCAAATTATACATTTCCTTTCCTCCTTCACAGTATCATTATCATGACAATAAGTCAAACATTATTTAAAATTGAACCGAAAAGATACACCGCTATGAGATTATTTCCCAAGAAAGATGGAAGGAGAAAGGGCTCACATTCCAGAAGACTGGACTTCCAGGAACTGTAAGCCTGTTTAGGATAACATAGCACCGCAACATTTCAGGGAAGGTGAAAAGATGCTTGGAGGAAGGCCTTTCAGAGAGTTCAACTTGCCAGTGAACAAACAGCCCTGGGATCATAAAGTTCTAAGAGTGTTCTTCATGAGTCTCGGAGTACCCAGTTTTCCTTTAAGGCAGTCTACCTTCTCTCTTCCAAAATATAACTCACATGAGCTGAAGAGAAACACAGTAAGTATTATTGATCTTCCTTAAGCAATCCTTGTGACCCTTATCTAATCATTCCAACTCTGCTGAAGGGTAAAGGTACCATGTGCCTCTGAAATTATCTACTACAGCCATGTCTGAATCACCCAAAAGTCAGACCCACCCCATAGTCCCTGAACCCTACTAGGCACACAGAAAGAGAATCAAGCCAGGCAGTGCTAGACACCTGCAGTCCCAGCTTTTCAGAAGGCTGAGGCCAGACAATCATTTGAGTCCAGGAGTTCAGGGCTGGAGTGAATTATGACCACAGCCTGGTGACATGGTGAGACCCTCTCCCTAAAACAAACATTATTGTTTAATTAAAAAAAAATCCCAAGAAAGGAAATCTTGTCCAAAGCTCAGCATGCCACATTCTGATGCTGGTAGGGTATCATTTATAAATAAAAATCCAGAAAACACGAATTCCTCCTTTGATGATAATGTTGATGATTTCTTCTCCAAAGTATTTGCTTTCTTATCATTAAACCACAAAAATTAAGTGACTCTAGGCTGTTCACTTTCCACAGTCTATGCATTCACATAAAACTAAAATTTAAATATTTAAAAGAAAATTTGTTTTATAATTATTGACTAAATAAGCCACAAAGTAATATTTAAAAAAACTATAATTTTGTGAACAAATTGCCCAGCCCAGTTCTCAGCCATTGTTCCCATATCCCGCAGTCACCTGTGGGAATTGGAAAACCCATTGTTGACCCAGCACCACTCCCCAGTGAGCGAGGTATGGGGGGCTCTGGGGTGGAACAGCCCAGCAGCAAGGAACCAGGAGAGAAATTTTCTAACCTGAGCTTGGCTTTCTGCGTGCCCCAGGTATATTACTTCTCTTCCCTGGGCTTCCTTACAAGGAAATGTGGGCCTTGAATTAAATAATAATCTAAGTCTCTTCTGATTGTTTTAATTTTCTCCCAATCCCAGAGTTTTTCCCACCTAGGAAACTAACACATGCAATTTTTTCCCTATTTTTTCATAAACCCAGAGTGTTTTCCACTTAGGAAATTCTGTGTCTCTTCTTGTGGGATAGAAGAAAAAATGGAGACAAATATATCTGAGTGTGTCTCAGAACAGACTGATTCAACATGACGTAACGACCTGTGTGAGAAAGTGGGGAATTGGCACGGTAGATTTAGAATTAAGTCACAATTCTCCCCCCCCTTTTTTTTTGAGACAGAGTCTCACCTTATCACCCTCAGTAAAGTAGCATCATAGCTCACCACAACCTCAAACTCTTGGGCTCTAGTGATTCTGTTGCCTTAGCGTCCCAAGTAGCTGGGACTACAGGTGCCCACCACAATGCCTGGCTATTTTTAGAGACGGGGTCTCACTCTTGCTTAGGCTGGTCCTGAGTTCAAGCAATCCACCTCCTCAGGCTCTCAGAGTGCTAGGATTACAGCTGTGAGCCGCCTCACCTGGCCTTTTTTCTTTTTTAAGATATAGAACAACAATAAAAACAAAGTTGGGAAGGAAAGAGAAATGAAGGGACAATAAGTAAGTTCAAGAGCATTCTGTGAACATTTATCAAAGGTGCATCGTGGTGTATCACAGGAAGAATAAAGATTAAGTGAAGAGCAACAGGTTTCCTCAACTCAGGGATCTGTGATGGAACTCAGTGGTTCTCACACTTCATGTGCATTAATATCATCAGGAAAATTGTTAATAAAATACACACACCTGGGTTCCATTCCCTCATCCCAAATGTAGTAAGTTAATTTCCAGGATATTGAGTGTGGAAATGTTTTTGTTACTCCCCAAAACTTGACAACTACAAAAACTATTTAATAAATAACAAAGGAAGCCAACTTTTGAATAACCCAGTTAAATACTCAGGCCCCTTAAGGCAACCCTGACTTCTTTTCTGTTTGCAGTTTTTGGCCAAGGCCAGGTTTGAACCCGCCACCTCCTGTATATGAGGCCAGCGCCCTACTCACTGAGCCACAGGTACTGCCCAACCCTGACTTCTTAAAGAGAACAAATATAGGTTAAGATCAGGGTTCTCATACCATATGCCAACACACCCAGGAGGGCCACAGTGAGCTCACAGGAGTGAAGGACAGGTCAATTTTTCAAGAAGACATAGAAGAGCTGGACACTGTACAAAGGATTAGTTCAAGCTAATTCTCAGATTGCTCTACATTCCTTTTGATGACATCATCTCTTTGTGAAACTGGGCTTTTTGCAACTGCTATGATAATAAACCAAAGACCATTGCAAATCAACGTGGAGCAGAAAATGAGGGTAGGAAAGTAATTTAATTCCAAGATCTGAAAAGCTGCAGTGTCCAACAGGTAAACACAGCCCACTAGTAAAGGATGGTGGTTATTCAAGAATAAAAAAGTCCTAAAATTTTATAAGGAGAAAAGCATATTTTTTTTCCATTGATGCGTACAAGTTTTTCAAGTGGCAACCTAGTTGTTAGGACATAAATACTTACTAGGTTGTCTGTATGTAACTACTTAATGATTTTTTTCACTAATGATTTTTTCCCTAACAGTTTTGCTTCCTTAATTACCTGGTAGACACTTACAGCACCATGAACACACAGAGCCTGGGATCTTTGAGTCAGGACAACCTTACAAGGAGATTCTTTTTACAATACAACAGCTTAACTCACTCATTCATCAAAACAATCAAAACAGTTCTAAGGCTGCATTCTGAAAGAGAAAACATTCTAGAGGAGTTCCAGAATAAGAATATTGCTTTTCACGGTTTTCTCAAATGAGAACAATGGATTATCATGAATGTCTCTCCACTGATGAGTCAACAACTTCATGAATTACATTTTTCCATGTTATATTTCAAATAGCATTCAAAAAAGTACAGACGCATCATCTTCACATTCCATTTGCCTTGTTTATTTCACAAAATTCAAATACAAAGACATTTCAGGAACAGACTTGTTAGACAATCCAACTCCAGTCCTTCCTGGTTTTCAAGCACCAGTCACAGGAAATGCTGGACGCACAGCACCTGTTGGTCTGCCTGCCTCCCAGGCCCTCCCCACTCGTCCCCAGCCCTTGGCTGGCCTAGCAGTCTGTTACACTGCTTCATTCACCTGTCCTCCCACGCATTATGCATAGGGCTTTATTTCCTTAATTCACATAAATTGGACTTTGTTAGAGATTTCCGTGATTCCTAGAAGTAAAACTTTCCCAGACGGCAAGCCCAAGGTAAACCCTACTTCTCCCAGGTGGAACTGTGATTAATGGAGAGACCGTCAACTCTACACTTTAAGAGGAGCCTTCCAAGTATTTAAAAATATATCATATATTACAGATAGGTTCTTGTCACATGAAAAAATTAAATACCAAGCCTAACAAAAGCTCTGCTATTGTATGTTATTCTCCTCAGAGATGGCCAGAGATGACACCAAAATTGACGAGTAAGTATTAATCAGTGTGCTCTTCAGTTTGGGATTGAGGGTAATGAAAACTAAAATTATAACCTGGGTCAAAAGATGATTTCTCTATTTTCTGAATTTCAAAAATGAAATCATAACAATGCCTTTAGAGAGAAAAATGACTAATGGATGCAGGCAGACTCACTCACTTAGATATTACTAACAAAATACTATAAAGGAAGTTGGTAACTAAAATAAATGCTCTTTCTGGCTTTAAAAAAAAAAACCACTTTCCACAATGGAACATAAGTAGCAGATGGCCAAAACAACATTTTATTTTGGCCTGTGTCTGAACTCAAATTAGCCATTAAAAAAAAAAGTTAGCTGAAACTCCAAAAGCCCTAGAAATAAAAGAAAGTCACATTTAAATCTGTCCCACATTTGACCAGGGTGTTGGCTGTTTGCCCCAACCCCCACGTTGGAGTGACCCTGCAGGCCCTGAGGGCCCCCACGTCTGAAAGATCAAATAACAAGGCATGCAGGGGGGCCGCAGAGGAAAAACTGTGAAAATACAATTAAGTAGAACAATTCCTACCATTTGGTCTAGTGATGAAAGGAGAAACGAGGTGTCACTGGGGATGATAAATATTTGGACCCTACGTTCTCTGGGAGAGAAGGCTACAGAACAAACGTCTTTTCTTAAAACAGTGATTTGGTTTAACTTGAGATTTACTGAGCTCAGATGATTCTACCATGTTCACAAAACCACAGTCGAGAATGTAGGTCCCAGAGCAGACAGTACCAAGAATTTAAAGTCATGGATCTTTCACTGAATTCCTCTGGCCGGGGTCAAGTTCTCACCAACAATATGAATTATTCTTAGGTCTGTATATAATTAATACTGATGGTGAATAGCCTTTGGGAGTGAGGCAGAACCCCTCCCACAAGGAGATGTTTATTCTTTGAGAGCAAACTAATAAAGACTAAATCTAATAAGAGTTTAAACCATGTTCTGTACAAGAAACTTATGCCACCAATGAATTCAACAGTACTAGGAGGAAAAAGAAACCATTCCAACTCCTTAGACACATTCCTAAGGGTCGGGGTGAACAAGGGATGAAATCCCCTGTGTTGGCTAAGTGGTCATCAAGCCATTTGCAAATGATCCTGAAAAAGAAGAAAAGCCAGAGGGCTTGGGGGTGGAGGTTGGAGCAACACTCACTCCCTCTCCAACTTTGCAGTCACCTCATGGGAAAGTCATTTCCTTCAGATCCTAAGTTCATCCAGCAGTGGAAACACAGCTGTGGTCACCATATGCCTAGTTAAACATTGCTCAACAATCCTAAGTGTTCTGCTGGACCTCCATTTGAAGGAGTCAACGGGTGTGGGCAAGTTTCCCTGCAAACCAAAAAATTAAAAATAAATTAATGTGGAAAAAAATACATAGACACAGATAGACTTCTCCCCCAAACCACTCATGATATATGGTGCCACAGATTAAATAAGGTTCCACTGACAGTTCCACAAAAGGAACACTTATACAATGTATACTGAATCTGGAAAAAGAATGACAAAGCAATGATCCAGAAATACACATGCGGTTAAAGAAGGTGATGACAGCAATGAAGAAGGGAAAGAATAAGAAAAAAAAATCAAGAAGTCGAATGAAGAGGACACTTCTTTTGACTTTTTTTTTTTTTGAGACAGAGCCTCAAGCTGTCACTCTGGATAGAGTGCTGTGGCATCACAGCTCACAGCAACCTCTAACTTCTGGGCTCAAGGGAGTCTCCTGCCTCCACCTCCCAAGTAGCTGGGACTACAGGCGCCCACACAACGCCTGGCCCTTTTTTGGTTGCAGCTGTCATTGTTGTTTGAATTTGAACCCGCCAGCTCAGGTTGAGCCACAGGCATAAATTATGTAACTATATATATATATATTTTTCCCCCCTTGAGACAGAGTCTCACTCTGTTGCTTTAGGCTAGAGTGCCATGGCAGCAGCCCAGCTCATAGCAACCTCAAAATCCAAGGTTCAAGCAATCTTCCTGACTTAGCCTCCCGAGTACAGATGCTTACTGTTGGAAGGCCTATTTTTTTTCTATTTTTAGTAGAGATGGGGGTCTTGCTCTTACTCAGGCTGGTCCTGAACTTCTGACCTCAAGGGATCCACCTAACTAAGCCTCCCAAAGTGCTGGGATTACAGGAGTGAATTGTGCTTAATTTAAAAATTAAACTTTACCATAGTTACATCTCTCTCTATATGAATTTGATGCTCTCTGCAGTTTTAGGCATCCATTGTAGGTCTTGGAATGTATCCCCACTGATAAGGGGGGCACAGCTATAATATATACACACACATAAGCCTATGTAGGCAAATATATTGGTGCTATTATTTTGAATAAACATATCTGTTATTTGTTCAATATCAATCGATAGTAAGGAAAATAACTTTGCATTTTTTCTGTTGTGATATCCACTGGGCCTTTATACTGATCTAATTTTCCTGACTTACAGACCTGATAAATGACCCTACATTCTTACATTTACCTTCACTTATTTATAGGTGAGCTCATTGCTACTGAGGTAGGATCTTTTTTTAAAACATCTTTTAAAAAGGCAAAAGATATATAGAAAGCATACTGCAAGCGACCTCAAAGTTCCTTTTAGGATAAGGAAGGTGAACTATGTATATGACTGATTTTAAAAATCCTTTAAAACAAAGCAGGATGCTTTGGCTAAGATTCATATTTGAGGTCAAATAAAAACAGTAAAACAAGAGCAAAATAACTTCTAAATAGTCATAACATAATCCACAAACCTGCTTTTGTGACAATAAAGAAGACTTTTGAATAATGAACAATTTACTTTAAAAATGTACAGTCAATTATCAGTTCTACAAGTCAGGAAAATTACATCAGTTTAAGAACCCAGTGGATATCACAAAAGAGAACTTTTTTTTTTTAAGTTTAATCTGGAGTAAAGGTATTGTTATTTAATTTCTCAGAGAAACACCTCAAAGTTAAGTGATTCCATTGTTATTCCGATTTGGCTACTTAGGAAAAAAAAACACTTTAATTAAAAGAAAAGATTACCTAATGTTGCTTATTTCCAAGTAAAAAGGTTATTGGAATAATCCACCAAATCTGTCAGTTATATAAAATATGAGTCGTACCTTATGACTTATATTTTATATAACTGACAGATTTTGGTGGATTCAAAGCAAAAAAGACTAATGAATGTCCTTCAAGAAAATTCACTCTAAAGAAGTTTTACTATTTTCCTCAGGCAGTTTAGCTCAATTCAGGTTTAGCCCACTGTTCTGGGTTCACTCTCAAAAATGTCCTAGTTTAAACAATAAATTATAGTTGAGAGAAAGTACAGAGTGGAAGTGTCAAAAATACAAGTAAACCATCTGTTTTTTCATTGTTATGTACATTTTTCTTTGTATGATAATAATGTAAATGTTGTATATAATCAAAACACAAATATTAGGCCAGGTGGTGGCATACACCTATAAGCCTAAAACTTTGAGAGGCCAAGGCAGGAAGATTTCTTGAGGCCAGGAGTTCAAGACTAGCCTGGGTGACAGAGTATGACTCCCGTCTCTACAAAAATAAAAACATTAACTGAGTGGTTTGTTTTAGGGTGTGTGTGCCTGCAGTTACAGTTAGTCAGCACACTGAGGCAGGAGGGAATACTTGAGCTTGAGGAACACCAGGAGTTTGAGGTTGCAATGAACTATGATGACCTCATTGTACTCTAGCCTGGGTGACAGAGACCCTACCTCAAAAAAACAATAAATAGGGTGGCGCCTGTGGCTCCAGGAGTAGGGCGCCGGCCCCACATACCGGAGGTGATGGGTTCAAACTTGGCCCTGGCCAAAAACTGCAAAAAAAAAAAAAAGAGTGAAAAAAATAATAATTAATACAGTAAAATAAATAATTAGGCAATATTAGTATAAACTCAAACGATTTTGCCCTCGTAAATATTAACATTTATTATCTCTGTCCACTAAAAAGGGCTAAAAGAAAAGCAATCCAGTAGTAGCAATAAGTACCCCCAACGTCTCGACTGTGGTCTCCCTTTTTTCATGAAGGGAACTGAAGTTCTCTGGAGAAATGGCTAATTCCAGATGTAAAGCAGCAATGTACAGGATAAGCCGGGACAGCTTGTCAGAAACTAACAAAGATGACAGAAATCACATTAAGAGGAGACCCAGGAGCCTTTTTTAAAGTTTGAAGAGATTCCTTTTAACCAAAGATGGAACTATTTGAGCAAAAACAATAATGACACCAAATAATTAAAATACTAAGTATTTTTTTAAATCCATGATTTCACAGTGATTACTTTAAAAAATGAAAAGAAAGAAGCACCTACCAAAAAGCAAAACAAAATATATTGAATCCTAATGTAATTTGCTAGGACATAAAGACAGTACTCTAAAAATGGAAAGAATTAAGTATTTATTTTGCATTTGGATTTTGTTTACTTATCTTTTACTTCAGGATAAACAAAGGGCCCTGGATGAGAGAAAGCTCCACAGAACTCAGTTAATAACTGCACAAGTAATGATGAAAGTAATGACGCTTTTTTTCTTTTTTTTTTTTTTTGAGACAGAGCCTCAAGCTGTCACCCTGGATAGAGTGCTGTGGCATCACAGCTCACAGCAACCTCCAATTCCTGGGCTCAAGCGAGTCTCCTGCCTCTGCCTCCCAAGTAGCTGGGACTACA
>CAUYON010040155.1:0-83864 GCA_963573935.1 Arctocebus calabarensis | reverse complement strand
GTAAAGAGATACAACAATTCTAAATATATATGCACCTAACCCAGGAGTTTCCAGATTCATAAAGCAAATCCTACTGGATCTAAGCAAAGAGATAAACAGTAGCATCCTCATTGCCATAGATTTCAATATCCCATTGGTGGAGCTGGATAGATGATTGAAACAATGTCAGTAAAGTAACGATGGACTCAAACTGGAATCTAGAACAAATGAGCTAATAGACACAGAACATTCTACCCCAAAACTACATGTTTCTAATTAGTACATGGGAAATTCTCCAAAACTGATCATATCTTAAGCCACAAAATATGTCTAAACAAATTCAAAACAATTGAAATCATACCACGCATCTTTTCAGACTACAATACGATAAAACTAAAAATCAATTTGAAGAGAAACTCTAAAATCTACATAATGTCATGGAAATTAAACAACCTGCTGCTGAATGAGCCTTGAGTCAATGATTAAATTAAAATAGAAATCAAAAGATTCCTCAAACTGAAAGACAAAGAGGACACAACCTACTAAAATCTGTGGAATACAGTGAAAAGCAGAGAAAGGGCAAATTCACAGCCATAAGTGCCTACATATAAAAGGACAAAAAGATCCCAAATTACCAAACTAATGTTACATCTTAAGGAACTAGAATAGGAATAGCAAACCAAATTCAAAGCCAGAAGAAGAAGAGAAATAATAAAGCTCAGAGAAAAGCTAAATGAAATGGAAAATGAAAAAATATATATATGAAAGGTTAACAAAGCAAAAAGTTGGTCCTTTAAGATAAACAAAATTGATAGACCACTAGCTAAATTAACCAGATATAGATAAGAATGGACCCAAATAAGTTCAACCAGATATAAAAAAGGGAATATTACAATTAATGCCACAGAAATACAAAATATCATCCATGAACACTATTAAAATCTTCATGCACATAAACTAAAAAACATAGGGAAATGTAGAACCTCCCAAGACTCAATCAGGAAGAAATAGAAATCCTGAACAGACCAATAATAATTGAAGTAATAAGAAAAATTCCTGAGACCATGCAGATTCATAGCTGAATTTTGCCAGACTTACAAAGAACTGTATCTACCCTATAGAAATTATCCCATAGCATAAAGGAGGGAATCCTCCCTAATTCATTGTATGAAGCCGTAATCACCTTGATACTAAAGCCAGGAAAGAACACAACAAAAGACTGAAGACCAATACCATTTATGAACATGGATGCAAAAATCCTCAACAAAATACTAGCAAACACAATCCAACAACACATAAAAAATCTTAATTCACCCTTATCAGGTGGGTTTCATCCCAGTGATGCAAGAATGATTCCACATATGCAAATCAATAAATGTGATTAACCACATAAACACAAGCAAAATCAAAGCCCATATGATGATTTCATACCTGCAGAAAAAGCATTTGATAAAATCCAGCTTGTTAATGATAAAAACAAACTAGGCATAGAGGAAACACACCTCCAAATTAGAAAAGACACATATGATAAATCCACAGCCAACATCACATTGAACGGAGAAAAGATGAAAGCATTCCCAAGAACCAGAATAAGCATAGCCACTGTCATCCTTCTAATCAACATAGTACTGGGAGTCCTAGCCAGAGCGATCAGGCGAGACAAAGTAATAAAGAACATTCAATTGGAGAAGAGGAGGCCAAACTATCACTTTTTGGTGACAGTGTGATCTTGTATTTAGAAAAATTCCTAAAACTCCACCAAAAGACTCCTAGAATTGATAAATTAATTCAGGGTTTCAGGTTATAAAATGTATGTATATAAATCAGAAGCCTTTCTATATACTATTAACGGTGAAGCTGAGAGTCAAATCAAAGACTTAATACCTTTCACAATACCTACAAAGAAAATAAAATACTTAGGAATATTCCTTTTATTTTTATTTTTTTTTTGAGACAGAGTCGCACTCTGTCACCCTGGGTAGAGTGCCCGTGGTGTCATAATTCACAGCAACCTCAAACTTCAGGGCTTAAGTGATCCTCTTGCCTCAGCCTCCTGAGTAGCTGAGTCTACAGGCACCCACAACAAGACCTGGCTGATTTTTCTACTTTTAGTAAGATGAGGTCTTGCTCTTGCTCAGGCTGGTCTCAAACTCCTGAGCTCAGGTGCTCCACCTGCTCCAGCCTCCCAGAATGCTAGGATTACAGGTGTGAGCCGCTGAGCCCAGCCTCTTAGGAATATTGTTAACCAAGGCAGTGAAAGGTCTCCATCAGGAGAACTATAAAACACTAATGAAACAAATAATAGATGACACAACAAATGGTAAAACATTTCTTGGTCATGGATTGGTAGAATTAACATTGTTGCTTTCTTCTCTCTCTCTCTCCCCCTTTTCTCCTCTCCTCTCTTCCCCCATTTCTCTCTGTCTCTTCTCTCCTCCTTAATACTGCTCTGCAGCATCCCCCGCCAATAAAGACCTTTCATACAAAAAAAAAAAAGAATTAACATTGTTAAAATGCTATACTTCCCAAAGTAATTTAAAGGATTCAGTGCAATCCCCTTCAAAGTGCCAACATTGTATTTCACAGATCTAGGAAAAGGTAATTCTGTGCTTTGTTTTGAACCCAAACAACAACAACAAAAAGTCCAAATAGTCAAAGAAATATTGAACAAAAAGAAAAAGTCTAGAGGCATCGCGTTGCAAGAAGTCAAATTATACTACAAGGTACAATAATGAGAACAGCTTGGAACTGGTGTGAAGGTAGAGACATAGATAGATCAATGGAACAGAACAGAGAACCCAGAAATAAAACCATCTGCCTACAACCAGCTGATCTTTGACAAAGCAGAGAACAACATGGGAAAGGAAACCCAATTCAATAAATGGTGCTAGGAAAATTGGGGAGCCACATGCAGAAGAATGAAACAGTATCCCCATCTCACCATATTAAAATGCTATTTCAATGGTTCGGAGCCCATAGTACAGTGATTAGAGCATGAGCCAGATGCACTGAGGCTGGAAGTTCAGGCCCACTAAACAACAATGACAACAGCAACAAAAAATAGCCAGGCACTGTGGCGGGCGCCTGTAGTCCCAGCTACTAGGGAGGCTGAGGCAAGAGAATCACTTAAGCCCAAGAGTTTGAGGTTGCTGTGAGCTGTGACGCCACAGCACTCTGCGCAGGGCAACATAATGAGACTCTGTCTCAAAAAAAAAGCTATGTCAAGATGGACAAAAGACTTCAATGTAAGGCATAAAAGCATAAAAATTAATTCTATAACAAAGAACACTTTAAGCAAATGGACCCCATTCTTATGAATCTGCATTATTGTAATGTCTGAGCCACACTTTTCAGTTTTGAAAATCTTGATATATTCAGCATTTCAAGCATATTCCCCACCTCAGTGGATTTGTAATTGTACTTCATTATGGTTTTAACTTATATTTTCCTTTTTTTCTAATAAGTAGAAAACTTATTTATATGTTTATTGACATTTGAACATTTTCTTTTTTGAAGTGTCTTTTAAAAATTATCTATTTTTTTCAACTTCTTGGGGACTTTCCTCATTGAGCACATTATTGGTAATATACGTTTTCCCCATTCTTCTTATCAAGGATGTCTTGTGATTAACAGACTTCTTCAATGTTAATACAGTCCAGAATATCAGTGTTTCTTCATGGTCAGTATATAGGCTCCTGAAGTCTCTGCTAGATTAGTTTAGTGCACAGGTAATGATTGGACAGAGGTTTCCTTAAACGCTTTGGGTCATTAAATGTCCCAGACTTTCTGAAGAGGTGTTTGTGTTGGGCCCTCCTTTCAACGTTTCCTTAAGGAATTTACAACCCTGGCATAGCGTTTACTTCCTCCTTATGTACACCCTTAAGGTCAGCAGAGATAAAAGCATAGGATTTTCTCAGATCTCATCAGGACATTCCCAGGACTCTATATACATGCATAATCTTCTAGATTTCTGCTATATGCCAGAGATTATCAAAGCTTTCTCTGGACATCACACTCCCCTGTTTTTCTCTTTAAAATTTTGATGAGAGTCTTGTTAACCTCAGTTAGCATTGTGCTCCACCACCCTTCCCCCAAGTCAGTCGGCTGCAATGTTAAATGATTGACAACATTAGTTTACGAAAATTGCCCTAGAAACAGAGTAAAATGCAGAGTGAAATCTATATTAGGCCAATTTAAGGCAAGCTCCTAAGACTAGACCTTTTGAGAGAGCTGTCAGGAAGGTCAAACAGTCACCATCTAGAGATGGGAAATGTGCACAGCTGCAGACCTATTCTACCCTCTCCAGTGGTTGCTAGGTTGCTGATTTTCATAGCTGCTGTCATTGCAAGGTTGTTTGTTTTCAAGGTTACCAAAGAACAGGGAAGAAAGGAATGGTCGAATTAAAACCTCACAAATCTTGCTGTTCAGAATGACAGTCAGCCACTTTTCTTGAAGAAAAACTTTTTCATTGTCTCTGAAGTTTTCTTAATTACTAGAATTTACATAAACCCTTTTTCTTTTTGCCATTGGAATTATTGGATTTATGGATGAATGATTTTTTTTTTATTTTTTTGAGGTGCTTACTCTGCCACATCAAAAATGTTTCTTTCTAATTCCCTGCTTTTGCAATATTTTTTCAACTCTCTGCTGAAATTCCTAATACTTTTCTTTAACTGTGAAAGAACAATAATTATACTTATTTTAAAGCTTGGATCTCATAACTTTATTATCTCTGGTGCCCAAGATCAGTTTGTTTACATTATCTCTTCATGTTCCTGTTTTGTGTGTGGTTTTTTGGTTATAAATGTTGTATCTGCAGAATGTTTTGTACAAATATCTTGAGTCCCTGGATAATGTTATCTTTCCCTAGAGAGTACTCACATTTTATTCCGTTCAATGTGTATCTGTGTAATACCAAATTGTATTTCAACTATAGGGACTGCAATGATGCAAAAGAGCATTACATTCTCTCTCTCTTTTGCCTTTTCCATTGCAGTTAAAGCCATAGGTTTCAGCAGGGACCCTTGTGTGGGCACAGCACTGTATTTATGCCCCTAACTCAGCAGCACTACACAATGCCCTTCTCAGGGTTGCAGCCACTCCTTCTGAAATCCACTTGGAAACTAGGCTCAACTCTTTGGGCCTTTGCCCCCCACCCAGATCTTGGCCTATTGAGTCTTCACTATTTTATTATTTCCACGATTCTTTCAAGGTAGATAATTTTGGTATGTTTTCTGGATTTTCTAATTGTTCTGATTAGAATTGTCTGAATATTTTGATCTATCATGACTAGATTCAGAAGCCTTGTTTGTGTTTAGTTTGGTATGGTAATTAGTAATTTAGTATGGTAAGATCTACGATTGCATCAATACTAACATCAAATTTGTACGCCTTTAATATTTTGACATTTAAAAAAATACATAGTGATTAAGAAAAACTTGAATAATGCACTGGAAAGTTAGTTTCATTAGATTTTTTTTGTTGTTCTTCTTTTTCTGGTCATTTTTTAAAATTGAAACATTGATGAAAAAATAGTTCCGTAATGGACTCAATATTTATTTATTTATACAGAGTCTCACTGCCCAGGCTAGAATGTCATGGCATCATGGTTCACAGGGCTCCCAGAGTGCTAGTATTATATGGGTGAGCCCCTGAAACTGATCAATTTAATTTCTTTAAATCATACATTTGTAAAATAGGTGAGTATCATTGTAGTTAAACATGAATCTTTTTCCTAGCTAACGTTAAAGGCCAGTGGGAAGAAAACCACCAAAGTTTTCAGGAAAACTCCTCTGTGACTATAGGTAAACTGCCAAGGAGAAATCAGTTCATGAATTCTTTGTGACTTGAGAATATCTTACAATCTATTCTCGAATTTCAAAGACCATACATACTTAATATGATTACTAGCTCACTTCATGACACTGAAAGACACTAAGGAGTAATAAATTCCTTCCCCTTTCTTTCTTTCTTTCTTTTTTTTTTTTTACTATAGTATCCTTTAGGATTCTTACATAAAAGATATTTTGCAAAGGCTGAAAACTTTATGTAAAAATTGCCTACAGTCCAGAGATAAAGATCTATGGTGATATCTGCAAACTGGCACAAATGTTTAAAATAGGAAAACATCTTATATACAACAATTTTGAAAGACGTTCATTTCTAAGGGTAGGCCAAGTTATTCTAGGTAATAAATAATGAACATAGTTGTATATTCAATGGCTTGAATTTTCCTACATAATTTTCCATTTTCCTACCACAAGTGCAGTTTGCATTCAACTCTGTATTAATTGCTTCATTAATGCTTTCAAAAGTAGGATGTTTGTTGTATTCTGCAGTGATTAGGTCATGTAAGCCAGAGAAAATTCTAACTTTAAATGAATTTAAATGTTATCTTTCATACTTTTTGTGCATTTACATTTCATATACTTTATACTCTTTAAACAAGATTTTGTGATATACATATTTATTCTTGGAATACTATGGAAACTGTTGTCTCAATTTAGAAGCTTTTAGTTGTACTCTTTTTAATGATATTTTAGTGTTGTTGGGGCACCAAATGTGGTGCTTTAACATACTGAACTATGAAGCCTCATGGTCTCTCTGCCCTCACCTGGCCTGCTGTGGGCACATGTGGGAGTATTTTAGGGAAGAGTCATATTTTAATGCACTCACATGACTAAAAATAATGATTTAATAAACTTAAACCAATATTTAAAGATTAGATATAAGTGGGTTAAAAATTAAATTAAAAAATGATTATAGAAGATAGATAAAGAAATAACAGAAAGAGAAGAGAAGTGGAAGTGAGAACCCTAAACTTAGTATAGGGTCAGGCAGAAGTAACACCTTTTTGTGCTTGAGTGTGACATTGTTATGTTACAGAATTACATGTTTATGATTTTGCAATAAAAGATTGGTAAAGTTACCAGCTTATAAAAAAGGATTATTTGTGCTGTTATTTTTAATTTGCATGATTTTTATTATTTGCATGTAATTCTGTAACAATAATATCACACTCAAACTTCTGCCTGATCTTGTATTTGAAATATTTTATCATTTTCATTGTAAGAAAAAAATGTTTTTTCCCTCTATTCTTGTAAGTTCTCAACTGTAGGACCTATAACCAAAGATTAATTACAAAAAATTCCAAACAAACAGAAGTTTATTGACATGTGTATGTCATATATAAATGGGAAATACCCAGAGAAATGAGTAACTGAAACAGGTGGAGTATAATGCAGGCTAAAATACTATCATATGCAGCTAAAAACAAATAAAAAGGGTGTAGTGAGGCCAGATATGAGAAGGGGACCAGGAAAAGTATCATAAACAAGAGTGTTATGTAGCTTTAAACTGGAGATTTCTTTTATAAATGTAAATTTTCCATAGAAAGGGTAACTTTTATTTTTTAGAGCTTCTCCTGTGTCTGTTGTTTTAAAATCATTTTAAAATAATTTCTTAAGCCACAGAGACACATTTGGGGGTGGCATATTCTAGTCTCCTATGACTTAAATAAATAGAATAAAATCATTAAATACATACGGTACATTCTAATTAAATCTTTTTTTTAGCATTATATTAAGAAATTAGCTGATCTTCAGAGCAATGCACCAAGCTGTTAAAAATAAATATACAGTTATTGATACTGTATTGACAAAGATGTTTAGGCAGAGAGATAAATTTTTAAAGAGTTGGAATGAGTGCTCAAGTATCCTGAAATCAAATGACATTTGTATTAATTACAAAAGGATTGGTAAAAAAAATTATTATACAATTTTAGAATGAGCATCCCTTGTACTTATACTAAAGCACAAAATCATAGATCTCATTGCAAACATTTTTCTTAGTAATAAGAGAATTTTTAGAATATATAGGATGAAAGGGACTTGATATAAGAAAGATAAATATACATGTGAATAATCATAGCATAGAGTTTCATAAAATAAAATGATAGTTAACAGGACTTCTAAAATAAAAGCAACATAATCATGCTCTAATTAAGACACAGCACTATAAAATTGTGTTTAGTTGACTCATTCATTCCTTTTGTTATACCATAAATAATTATTAAATGCCTATTATTTCTCAGGTACTATTTTAAAAGCTGGTAATACTAGAGTGAATGTCTTTTAGAGAGTCTTTGAGAAACTTATTTTCCTTCAAATTATATGATTATTACACAGTCATGCTAATGATATTGAGTACTGACCGTTTAAATTTTATGCACTTCTTTCATATCAGGACTTTTTTCAACATAATAAAATTTGGATTACAAACCATGTCCTGGTAACTACAATATCTGCTATAGATAAAACTAAAATAAATTTAGTGATGTTAAGTAAAATGACAAACAAAAAATAAAACCCTCCCACAACAAAAAACAAATTTGCAATAATCTAAAGAGTGTTGAGAAAGAGAAATTGGAATGAAGGTACTTTGTCAATTCTAATTATCCTAATTTGAAAAAGCAAATAGGCCCACCAGATGTTGCTACATGAGTTAATTGTGTCTTCAACATTAAAGGTAATTAGCTTACATGCTTACACTTATACAAATTCTTAAACAAGTTAAATTCACATGTTATGACTTTCTATAACACGTCTTCAAGCAAAAGTCCCTAATAGGGTTATACGATCTCTTTGCAAGTGGGAATATCCTGGTAAACTATCCTTTGAGAAGACTGCCTAGCCGTCATCCATGTTTGTGGTAGTGGATAGGGGCTTGTCTTCTGTTTCCTTAAGTGGCTGCTTGGCCACTCCCTGTTGAGTGTGCCCTTGGTACATTTCCTTTGCTCCTCAGCTCCTCCAGAGCCCTATAAAGAGAACAGACAGAAAGTGACCAGAGGCCGTGAAGTCACCTTAGTGACTGTAATAATAGCAGCTAACACTCACTGAATGCCAGATAATTGTTTTAGCACTTTATGTTTATCCAGCTAATCTTACTATAGTCCTTAAGGTAAATTCATGCATTTTACAAGTGAGCATCTGGGCTTGGCGCCCGTGGCTCAGTGGTTAGGGTGCCAGTCACATACACCAGGGCTGGTGGTTCGAACCCCTGCCAGTGCCTGCTAAAAACAAAGACAACTACAACAAAAAAATAGCCTGGTGTTGTGGCGGGCACCTGTAATCCCAGCTACTTTGGGGAGGCTGAGGCCAGAGAATCGCTGAAGAGTTTAAGAGTTTGAGGTTGCTGTGAGCTGTGACACCACAGCTCTCTACTGAAGGTGACATAATTAGACTTTGTCTCAAAAATAAAAAAAAACAAGTGAGTGTACAGATGTCCACGGGAGTCTACAGGGTCAGTAAACGAGTAAACGTGTAGAGAATTGAAACCAGGCAGTCTAGATCAGAATCTGTGCTGTGAACAAGTCATGACTGTAGTGCAAAAAAATTCCATTATTTAGATTTTTTCACATTCACGTTCTCTCTTTGAACTTTCTAGTTTTTCTTAATCGTGATTCTTTTTAAATACGTAGAAGAGAAAACCTTACCTCTGTCTTGCTTCCATCACATTATCATCATTGGTAACAAATTATACCATATAAAAATATTTGAAAATCATAAAGCACTATATAAGTACAAGAATGATTATGGCTATCACTTGGCACTTTTTTTTTTTTTGAGAGAGTCTCACTCTGTTGTCCCAGGTTAGAGTACCCTGACATATGCCTAGCTCACAGCAACTCCAAACCCCTGGGCTCAAGTGATTCCCCTGCTTCAGCCTCCTGAGTAGCTGGGACTATAAGCACTCACTACAATACCTGGCTAATTTTTCTATTTTTAGTAGAGATGGGTCTTGCTCTTGCTCAAGCTACTCTCCAACTCCTGAACTCAAGCAATTTACCTGCCTTGGCTTCCCAGAATGCTAGGATTACAGGCCTTAGTCACCCTGCCCAGCCTTCACTTGACACCTTTGACAACCTCGTTTTTTGCTCAATTCCTTTCTTCCCGGTATTGAGAGAGTCATGTATCCTAGCTTACCACCAGTTTTTCTAATTGTCCCTTTTCTTTTTTCTGGCTTCATTTGTTCTCTTAACACTCACAAAAATGGGTAACAGCCAAGGTCTTAAACTTGACCTGGAGAACAGACAAGTTGTCTAGTCTGACTTCTTCATCTTAAAGATGATGAAACAAATCAAGTAGTTAGATAATGACACAACTGTTAATTTTTTGAGAGATTGTATTTGTTCATGGATTCCACTCCCAGTCTTAAGTCTTTTCACTGCAGATACTGGGTCCATTGACTGAGAAGCCTTTGTGCATCTTCTTACTTACTCAGCAGAGGATTGGAGATCTGAAAGTTAATTGTGGCTAAGACATAAAAATTGCAAGAGAAAATGTTTTAACATCACTTCCATATAAGATTGGAAGTGGTAGTATCAGTTAAAAGCAGAAAATGGAAAAGATTAAACAAATTGATTCCATAATAAAAAGATATTCAGTATCAAGGCAGACTAACAGAAACATCTGTTTTTACATCTTTTGGGGAGGGAAAAACTAATTAGTTTGGAACTAATTCAGATAGATGTCATTTTAAATTACTTGTTTTCTTCTGTTTACCAAAATAATGCAATTAGATGGAGCAAGTACAATAAAAAAAAGGTTTAAAACAGATGTCTGATAATAGACATCTACACTATTAAAAACTATATAGAGAACTGCCAGATAGGCAATTCTCGATATAGTGTTTGGTCATTCTCAAGAAAAAATGAGTTTTGATTTAAGTGCATAGACTTAGCCACATTTTTTGTAATCAATAGAAAATACCACTTAGTCAAACTTAGCAAAATGGTATAGTTCATGAAATGGTGGGGAGAGGTGCTGGATGAAGAGAATTGATTGGGGTAATTAGTCCACTCAAAAAATGACAGAAGGCTATATTTTATCTTTGTTTTCAATATTGTTTTCTTCTTATTTGCTTTATGTTGCTTTCAATTTGGGTTGTTGATATAAATCTATATCTGTGAATACACAGATGTAAATGTATTTATCCACACACATATTTTCTAAGAAAGTTAAAAGGCAATAAATGTCTAAATTAGTGAAATTTTGTATTACTCTTAGCTTATCCTTTGCCCAAGTTTTCTTTGAATAAAAAAAGAGAATAATTGAAAGATAATTCTGAGATAGCAAAATTTGATTTCAACCATAGCACAGGCACATTTTTATTTGAATGGCAGAGTGTTAAGATAAAAGCAAACATGGACTTAAACTCTATAACCTAAGGATTTTTCAGCATTTTCTAAGTGATATTAAACTTTTCTCTCATAACCTATAAAGAATAAATATTGGAGAAATTATAAACACTCTGTAAGCACTAGTTTTTCTTCTCGTGGAAACTATACTCTTTAAATATTTATCCACCCATTTATTAAAAATATTTCCTGCACGTCTAAGCACAACACTATCATCAAGTTTTTATTTTTTTTTTCTAAGATAGGCTCAGCATAGTCTCACACTACAGAGTTCGTGATTCATGAGGGACAGAGATTTATGTTTTACGATTTAGGGTGATTTGGGTTATGGGCAATATTAACTCTGCTCCATGAACACATAGAGAGTCAGCTAATCTAGCCTGGTGTAGCAGATGGGGGACTACAGGAGAGATGAGAAGAGGGATATCTGGCTGTAATTCACAGAATATGGAGACTTGCAGAACCAGATTACAAACTGCTTAACAAACTATGCTGAGAATTTTAAAATTCTTCCTATGGATGTGGAAAACCATCAAATAGTTTTAATGGAAAGAGAAGTGAGTGAGCATATTTGCATTTTTAAAAAGATCATTGGTTAAAGTAATTTGTTAATTAGAACTCTTTTCAGGCAGGATTTATTTCTTCTAACTCTTCACATAGATCTCTGTCAAATAAAGGCTTATCAAGTACTGCGAAATAAAAGGAGAAATTTGGTCTTATTCATTCCTGTTTGACTATTATTTTGTGTCTATCAGGCAAATTGCAGCATGCTAGATCTTTGAAATGTATAATATGACTCTTTGGGACCACTCCAGGGCTATTCCACTTCTGGTAGTGATGCTCTTTTGAGGAAGACCAACAATCTGTTTATTTTCTTGATTCAGATGATTGTGAAATCACTTTTTTATTTGTTCCTTCCAGTTGCTTTCCCGTGAATACTGAATTTCCTTACAGAGGTACCTTGGGATCATCTGTTGATCTTTTCATACCTCTCTTCACTAGACTTTAACCTGATGACAACCTGGGTTTCTTCATCATAATCCTATTTCACACAGCTATCTTTTGAATTCATGTATGCTAGTCTGTAAGTACAATAAAGGAGACAGATTTAAAACAGAAGTCTGGTCATAGACATTCACACTATTAAAAACTATATAGAGAACTTGAATCTCTACTGCCTTGATAGCAGCTAGAAGACAATTTCTTAAAAATAAATATTGCCAGTTGCTTTTTATTGCATTTGCATTGCTTTGATATCATACCAAAAATAGACCGTAATAACTGGGTGTTTTGTAGTGTGAGTTAGAGGAAGAGTGTCCAATCATGGTATAAATAAGTCTACTACAGACTATTTCAGTCTATTGACTTGACATCCCTTTAGTGGGCCCTTGCTTCAAATTCAAAATTATCCCTGTCCTAAAGATAGAAGAAAGTTTACTTTTCCTCTGGGTAAAGTCCATTAGCAAAGACAGATGGTCCCAGATCCTCCATCCCAACTCTTAAATCTCCCTAGCTAATTTTGTCAGTGTAGTTGAACTCAGACTGAATTCTGGCTTCTCTCCACTAATGAGATAGATTTAATCAGAGTCTTTCTTGTCAGGTGCAATTTTTGTTTTAACATCTATTGGTGGCTAAATTTTGTTCCCTCAAAATTTGTAGATTCCAGTTTTAACTCCTAATGCCTCAGAATGTAACTGTACTTGGAGATAGGGCCGTGAAGGGAGTATTTAAGATAAAATGAGGTCATATGCATAGGCCCTATACAATCCAATTGGCTACCATATAAGTAGAGATTATTAGGACACACACAGGAGACTGTAAAAACAAAAGGGGAGAGTGACCTTCTCCAAGTCAATGAGAGAAGCCTTAGAAGAAACCAACCCTACTGACACCTTAATCTTGGACTTTTAGCCTGCAAAATTGTGAGAAAATAAAGTTTCTGTGGTTTGATCCACCCAGTCTGTGGTACTCTTTTATAATAGCTCTAGCAGATTAATTCAACTACTTGTAGAATATAAGAAGACCTGTGTTATTTCAAAAGCACCAGTATTCAATATTAAGATTTTTGAAGTATTTACCCATTTAGTAAATAAAAAGTTGTTTTGATTGTTTTGATTTCTATTTATGTTGATTGGTAGTAAGGTTTTATATTCTATCCATTTATTGTTTTATTGTGTTTATGCTTTTATAACTGACCAACATCTACCTGTGTTTCTAATTTGATCTTCATGTTTTAAAATCTGTTTTAAAAGGGTCTAGAGCTGCATGTCTGTAGTCCCAACTACTTAGGACAATTAGGAGGGAGGATCCTTATAGCCCAGAAGTTCAAGTCCAGCCAGGCAACATAGAAAGACCCTGTCTCTTAAAAATATTAATTATATAAAATTATTCTTATTCTGTGTGAAGTCCATTTGAACAACCTTTCCTTTAAGGACTTTATGATTTCTGTTTATGTATTTTTGCTATTTTCAAAGATAGACTATTTTTGAAATCATTTTATATTCAGAAACCTATCATCTCTTAAGTAATTTTCTATTAGTAATTTTATGATTTCTAAAAATTATTCAAAACTTTCATTTATCTAGAATTTGTTTTAGTGTACAATGAGAGTTGCAGACATATATTGATTCTTTCCCCAGCAATTCTTTTTTTCCTATTAATATTTACTTAATAACATACTCATTAGTTGAGTACTTTGTCATATGTGAAATGTTATATTTTGAAAACTTCTATTTTTAAGTTACATCTTACTTTCCATTAATGTGTCTAAACTTACATGGCACAGCACTAATAAAATTGTGCTAATTTTTTATTACTTAAATATGATAATGTGAATTCTTTCTCATAACTCCTTATAAAATCTTCTTAGTATTTAGTCTATTAATCTTTCAGATAATCTTCATTAAATTTTCTCAATGCATAGCCCCAGTGGAGTGTATTTTGAGAAGAATAAAATGTATTACAAATAATTTTTCCCATTTAGTAACATGATATTTAGATATTCTTTTTTTTTGCAGTTTTTGGCCAGGGCCAGGTTTGAACCCACCACTTCCGATATATAGGGCCGGTGCCCTACTCCTTTGAGCCACAGGCACCACCCAATATTCTTTTTTTAAGTTACAGGTTATTGTGAGTATACAAGTAAGCAGGTCACAATTTTTTACTTTGTTAGGTAGAGTCTCTCTCATCTCTCTTATAGTTGTGTCCTACACCTAAAAGGTGTGCCATACACCCTTGAACCTTTTAAGTGAGAGCACACCAATCCCTCCCTCCCCTTCACTTTCTCCCACTCTCCAACTTGAATAGAATTAAGTTTTTCACCTATATGGGCATGTGTTAGATCATCTACTGGCTTCATAATAAAATTGAATACATTGGATATTCACTTGTCCATTCTTGTAATACTTAATTAAGAAGAATGTGTTTCAACTCCATCCAGTTTAATCCAAAAGATATAAACTCACCATCTTTTCTTATGGTTGAATAGTACTCCATGGGATACATTTATTACAGATTGTTAATCCATCCCTAAGTTGATGGGCATTTGGGTTGTGTCTACATCTTGGCAATTATAAACTGAGCTGCGATAAACACATTAGTGCAAATGTCTTTGTGATAAACATGATTTTTTTTTCTTCTGGGTTGATGCCTCATAGTGGGATTGCAGGGTAAAATGAGAGTTCTATTTGAGTTCTTTGAAGACTCTCCTTACTTCTTTCTAAAGAAGCTGTTTTAGTTTGCAGTACCACCAACATTGTAAAAGGGTGCCTCTCTCTCCACACCGGTGCCAACATCTGCAACTCTGGAACTTTGTGATGTGGGCTATTTTCATTGGGGTTAAGTGATAACTCAGGATGGTTTTGATTTGCAGTTCTCTGATTAGGGAAGATGAGCATTTTTTCATGTTTGTTAGCCATTTATCTGTCTTCCTCAGAGACGGTTCTGTTCATATTTCTTAACTGGGGATAGATAGGATTGTTTGGTCTTTGAATATTGATTTATTTTAGTTCTCTCCAGATCCTAGTTATCAAGCCTTTGTCATATTTGTAATATGCAAATATTGCAAAGGTTCTCTATTTTCTTTCATTGCTGTGTCCTTAGATGTGCAAAGGTTTTCAGGTTAATTAAGTCCCATTTGTTTATCTGTGGTTTTGTTGCAATTGCCACCACAGTCTTCTTTATAAAAACTTTCCTCAGGCCAACATCTTCAAGAGGTTTTCCCACTCTTTCTTCTAGGATTTTTATTATTTCACGTCTTAGATTTAAATATTTTATCCATCTTTTTTTTTTTTTTTGCAGTTTTTTTATTTTGGCCAGGGCTGGGTTTGAACCCGCCACCTCCAGCATATGGGGTCAGCGCCCTACTTCTTTGAGCCACAGGTCCCACCCCATCTTTTATCCATCTTGAGTCAATTTTTATAAGTGGTGAAAGAACAGGTCCAATTTCAGCCTTTTACATGTGGTTATCCAGTTTTCCCAGGACCATTTATTGAATGGGGATTCTTTTCCCCAGTATATGCTTTTGTTTGTTTTATCAAAGATCAGATGGCTATAAAAGAGTGATTTTATCTCTTGATTATCTATTTGGTTCCATATGTCTATATCTCTATTTTTGTGCCAAGACCATGTATTTTGATCACTGTGGACTTGTAATATAGCCTAAAGTTTGGTAAAGTGATGCCTCCAACATGTTTTTATTAGTGAGAATGCCTTGGCTATATGAGGATTTTCTGGCTCTATACAAAATAAAGAACCGTTTTTTCACAATGTTTCAAAGTATGATGTTGGATTGCATTGAATCTATAGGTTGGGTTGGGTAGTATAGACATTCTATACTATGTTGATTCTTTTCAGCCAAGAGCATGGTATGTTCTTCCATTTGTTAATATCTTCCAGATTTATTTTCTTAGGGTTCCATAATTCTCTTTGTAGAAGTCCTTCACCTCTTTTGTTAGGTATATTCCTTGGTATCTCACTTTTTTGAAGCTACTATGAAGAGAATGGTATCTTTGATTAGCTTCTCAACTTGGCTATTATTGGTGTATACAAAGGCTATAGATTTTTGGACATTGATTTTATAACCTGAGATATTATTGTATCTCTTGATCACTTCCAGGAATCTTGTATCTCTTGAGTCTCTGGGGTTTTCTAAGATCATATCAGTGGCAAAGAGAAATAGTTTGACCCTATTTGGTTGCCCTTTATATCCTTCTTTTGCCTTATTGCATTGGCTAGAACTTCCAGCATAATGTTGAATAATAGTGGTGATAGAGGACATCCTCCTCTGATTCCTATTCTAATGGAAAAGCTTTCAGTTTTACTTTATTCAATATCTTGGCTGTTGATTTGTCATAAATGGCTTCAATCATTTTAAGAAATGTGCCACCTCTATCTATATTCTTAAGTATTCTCATTAGAAAAGAATGTTGAATTTTATCAAATGCTTTTTCTACATCTATTGAAAGGATCATATAGTCTTTGTTTTTGCTTCTATTGATATAGGGAATTACATTTATGAATTTGTGTATGTTAAACCAGCCTTGAATCCCTAGATTGAAGCCTACTTGATAATGATGTATAATATTTTTAATGTCTAGCTATAATCTATTTTATTGAGTATTTTTACATCGATATTCATTAGTGAAATTTGTCTGTAGTTCTTCTTCTTAGTTGGGTCCTCTCTTGGTTTTGTATCAGGGTGATGTTTGCTTCATAGAACATGTTAGGGAAGGTCCTTCCTTCTCAATGTTTTGAAATAGGTTCTACATTGTAGATCCAAGTTCATCTTTGAAGGTTTAATAGAATTCTGGTGTGAAGCAGTGTCTATGCTTTTTTTGTTGGAAGTTTTTTATTGTTTCTTCAATCTCAGGGCTTGACATTGGTCTTTTCAAGATTTCTATTTCTTCCTGGTTGAGTCTAGAGAGATGGTATGATTCCAGGTATTAGTCCATTCCCTCCACATTGTCAATTTTGAGGTACAGAATTTCTTGCATTAGTCAGAAATAATCATTGTCTCTCAGAATTATCTGTTGTTATTTCTCCTTCCTTCCTTTCTTCCTTCCTTCCTTCCTTCCTTCCTTCCTTCCTTCCTTCCTTCCTTCCTTCCTTCCTTCCTTCCTTCCTTCCTTTCTTTCTTTTTTAATGTGTGTGTGAGACATAGTTTCACTTTGTTGCCCTCAGTAGAGTACTATGATGTCATAGTTCACAGAACTTAAACTCTTGGGCTCAAGTGATTCTCTTGCCTCAGCCTCCTGAGTAGCTGGAACTACAGGCGCCCACCACAATGCCTGGCAAGTTTAAAAGATGAGGTCTCACTCTGGCTCAGGCTAGTCTTGAACTCATGAGCTCAAGCAATCTACCCACCTCTGCCTCTGAGAGTGCTAGGATTATAACTATGGGCCACCATGCCCAGCCTCCTTTTTCATTTCTGATTAAGGTTATTTGAAATTTTACTTTTATGTTTCTAGTTAATCTGGCCAATAGTTTATTGAATTTAGTTATCTTTTTGAAGAACCAACTTTTGTTTGAGTGATTTTCTGAATGATTCTTTTGTTTTCAATTTCATTTATTTCTGACTTAATTTTAATTATTTCTTTACTTTTGCTGAGTTTGCGATTGGATTGCTGTTCTTTTTTCATTTCCTTAAGATGATTCATTAGAATGTTGATGTATTCTCTTTCTGTTATTTGAGTATAAGTATCTAATGCAAAAATCCCCCCTTTAGCATTCCTTTTGCAGTGTCCCACAGGTTTTGGTAGATTGTATCTTCATTTTTGTGATGCTCAAGGAAGCTAATGATATCTTCTTTATGTCTTCCTTGACTCAACTGTCATTCAGCATAAAGCTATTTAGTTTCCATGCCTTTGTGTGGGGATGAAAATTTTTAATGGAGTTGAATTCTACCTTAGTTGGAAGTATCACTAAAAATACCATTGTGGTGGTCTGAGAAGATGCAAGGTATAATCTCAATTCTTCAAAACTTCAATTGGAAGTATCACTAAAAAAACTATTGTTGTGGTCTGGGAAGATACAAGTTATAATTTCAATTCTTTTGTTTTTTTTGAGGTTTGATCCATTTTGGAGTATGTTCCATGGGCTGATGAGAAAAGCATGTATTTCTTACCTTTGGGATGGTGTGTTATGTAAATATCTTATTAAGCCAAATTAATCTACGGTTGCAATTAAGTCCCTGTATCTTGTTTAGTTTCTGTTTATATGATCATCCAGCTCAACTAGAGGGGTGTTAAAGTCCCAAAGCAAGATATTTTGATGTTACAGGATATCATATTGCTCAGACCAATTAAGGTCTGTTTTAGGATCATTTAAGTGGGTACATAAATATTTAGATTAAAATGTTCTCTTATTTTATTGTTCCTTTGACCTGTATGAAGTAACTAGCTTTGTCTTTCTTTACTTTAGTTGCTTTAAATTGATGTGTATATGAAAATAAGATTGTGACCCTACCTTTCTTCTGTTTTCCATTTGCCTGAAATGTTGTTTTTTTATCCCTTTACCCTGAGTCTTGTCTTTCAAAGTTAGGTATATTTCCTGGAGATAGCATATGAATAGCTTGTGCTTTTTTATCCAATCAGATAACTGTGCCTCTTTAGTGCTTCAGTCCATTGACATTTATTGATAGAATTGATAAGTGCGGTAGAATTCTGCCCATCATATTTTGTGAAGCTCTGTTGCTTAGTTTTATTCTTTGCACATTATAGAAGGCAGTCCTTTACTTTGTGGGCATTTACTTTGCTGGTAGGCCATTGTGATGGTCAGTGTGGAAGAAATGTCTAAGTATTTCCTCTAGAGCAAGTCTTTTTCTTTTTCTCTTTTTTTTTTTGAGACAGAGTCTCACTATGTCACCCTCGGTAGAGTGCTGTGCATCACAGCTAACAGCAACCTCAAACTCTTGGGTTTGAGCAATTCTTATGCCTCAGCCTCCCAAGTAGCTGGGATTACAGATGCCTACCACAATGCCTGGCTATTTTTTGGTTTCAGTTGTTTAGTTGGCTGGGGCCAGGTTCAAACTTGGCACCTCAGTGTATGTGGCTGGCACTGTAACCACAGTGCTACAGGTGCCAAGCCTAGAACAGGTTTTATTGTGGTAAAATTCTTCAATGTTTGCATATCAGTAAAAGATTTGAATTCTCAGTTGATTTTGAAGCTTAGTTTAGCAGGGTTCAGAATTCTGGGCTGAAAATTGTTTTGTTTAGATGGTTAAAGGTTGATAACAATTCTTTTCTGGCTTACAAAGTTTCACCTGAGACGTCCTCTGTCACCCTGAGGGAACTGCATCTATAGGACAATTGTTGCTTAATCCTGGCCACTTGTAGAATTTTCTCTTTTGTCCTGACCTTGGACAGGTTTACTACAATGTATCTTGGAGATCCTCTGTTTGTATCGAGATGACCTAGTGTGTGATATCCCTCTAAAAGGAGTGTTTTGGCATTGTTAATGATACTTGGGAAGTTTTAATTTATGGTATCATCCAATGGGACATTCACTTTGGGGTGATGTTCTTCTTCCCCTTGAGGAATAATTCATATGTTTGAATGCCTCATTAAGTCCCATAATTCTCTGAGCATATATTCTGCTTTCTCTCTCTCTTTTTTTCTGCTATTAACTGCCCAGGTAAGTTCAAGAGCTTTATCCTCTAACTCTTCAATTGTTTCTTCTCCATGGTTTTATCAATGATTAATACTTTCTACTGAACTTTTAAGTTCTCTGATTGACTCCCTTAGATTTTTAAGCTCCACCATATCCTTTCTACATTCTTCATATCTTTTTTCTATTTTTGGTTCTGTTTTTCCACTTTCTTGTTAATTTCTTTCATTATTTTTGTCATTGATATTTTAAATTCCCTTTCTGTAATTTCTATTAATTCTTTATAGGTGGAATCTTCTGCGGTAGCTACTTCATCATCCCTTGATGGGTTAGTCTATTCTGGTTTTTCATGTTCCCAGAATTTTTCTCTTTGTTCCTCCTCATGTGCATTTTTTTTTGTTAACTTCTTCCCCTACTTTTTCCTTCTCACCATCCCCTTCACTTTAAATTAGCTTGTTTCAGAACTTAGATGTAAAAGTGGCCTTTGGTAGGTGACCCACCAAAAGCAATAGGGAGGAGAGATAGAAAAGGAGTAGTGGAAGGAAAGAATTGAGGGAAAGGATATAAAAAGGGTGGTAAGAAAGAAAGAAAATGAAAGGAGAAATGGTGATTTTTGACAGATCTAGGACTCTGGGAGGCTGGGCAAGTCCCTCTAAGTCAGGAGTTTCTTACTATCCTAGGCAAAAGCAAGACTCCACCTCTGCTATATTTAAAAACAAATTAGCAGAATATTGCCATAGGGACCTACCAATGGCTTCTTTCCAAAGGCCAAATCTAGAAGAACACCCAAGATCATGAGCTCATTGCCTCCTTGAGCCAGACCAATGCTATGACCCCTGAGCCCTACTGCCATGGCCACACCTCAGGCCCTCAAAGAGAGAAAAATAGTGAAAAAAAGATAAAAAATTAAAACACAATTGTATAAGATAAACAAAAAAAGGATATCTTAACTGTTGTATGAAAAATTTATCTGAGAAACAAGAAAAGTAGAAAAATACCTACCAGAAGAGAAAAAGGAGGGAATTAACAAAGAAAGAAAGAATAAAAGACACTGAAAAACTGTAAGAAAAATGGACAAACTTTGCTATTAAAAAATTAACAGTGAAAAATAAAAATAGAAACAATAAAACAAAATAGAAAATGCAACAAAAGAGAAAAAATAAAAAAGAAATTAAGGAAAGAAGTGAACAAAGAAGCATACAATGTGAAACAAGGTGTGTGATATGTATTGCAATATATTGCCTGGACTCCAGGAGGCGCTGTGGAGAACACACTGGATTTTCTATGATGGTGGAGGGAAGCCACTCTTTAGTTGCAATGGAGACCAAATCTTGTCTTCCTGACTTCCTTGCCCTAAATCTGGGTCTGTTCCCTTCTTCAGCATTCAGTTCCCACAGGGCTGGGCTGCCAAAGCTTTCACCAGACTTCCCAGAAGGCCTGTCAGATACTGTTCTCTGCGGAGGCCACTCATCTCACCACAGGAATGGCTGCTGGAGCTCAGCAGCTCCATCAGATCCAGCTGTGCAACATCACCCTCACACTTCCCACAATGTCAGTGCCCCACCAGCAGCTAAGCCAATGGGAGAACCACCCTGCACGGTGTTCAGCCCTGGCCTCTGGAAATTATTCGAGTGTACTTGCTGCTCCAGCAAGCAGCCCCGTCCCAAATCAAAATACTGCAGGACAGCCGTTTCCCATCTCCAGCCCTCCATGGGAGAGCCGTCTGGCTGGGCCCTGCCTTCCTTACAGATGTTCCCCAGCTCCAGGTCTCCTCACTGGCTCCTGGAGTCTCTTGCTGCTTCACTGTGCCCCCAGGAGGGATGTTTCTGAGCAGATTCCCCCGGTTAGGGGAGGCTGATGTCCACTTTCCTGTCTTACCACAAGATGTCTCCAGTTCTCCATCTTGCTCCGCCCCCCTAATTTAGATATTTTACAAGTATTTCTGTAAAGATATGCAGTTTGTCGTTTTTTGAAAAACATATTCCAAAGTAGCCATTACATGTTTTTCTTTTATTTAGTTACTATTTTTTATGTTTCACTTCTCACTGAAAATAATTCATTGCTGTAATGCCTTAAAAGAGGAGTCATTTAGTAAACTTATTAATTATATACATGCTTTTAGTTGTTTCTCTTTTATTTCTATTTTTTAAGTAAATGCTTTTGGAATTTACTTAACATCTAATAATAATAGCTATTGTTTTTTCTTTATATTTGTATATATATTTGTGTACACCAAACTTTATATCTACCCTGTGTACATGTATATTTTAGGACTTCCAGAATGAAATTTTAATTGATAATGTAAAACTTAGTGTTCTCATCATTAGCAGATAGTTTCTAATATTACATTATTAAGTGTAAGATTTTTCTGGAACAATTATTCTCTCTCAACAGTTTTGTTTTAAATAAAGAATTGTTAACTGAATTTCATCAAAAGCATTTATATTAGGTCAGATATTTTTAATTCTTTAACTCATTGACCTGTACTATAATTGTACCTGTATCATAATGTACCTAATGCTAGAATATTAGTGTACACTAAAATAATCTTACACGACTGTGATAAATAGCTATCTTATTACACATTTGAATTCTATTCATTTGCTAGTATTTTATTTAGTGTCATGAGCTCAAATTCATGTCTTAGTTCATTCATGTTATTATAAAAAATGCCTGAGGCATTTATAATTTCAATTTATAATGAAAATAGGTTTGTTGGACTCATGATTCTGTAGGCTGCATAAAGCAAGATGGCCCCAGCATTTGCTTGGCTTCTGTTGAGATCATATCCTTAGGCTGTTTCCACCAATAGTAGAAGGCAAAGGGGAGTTGGTATGTACAGAGATCATGTGGTTATAGGGAAAGCTGGAGAGTGAGGTAGTTCCAGCCTCTTTGAAACAAACAGCTTTGGTAAGAACTACAGAATAAAAACTCACTCATTACTTTGATCACAGCACTAAACCATATAAACACTCTAAATAAGGCCCTACTCACAACACTGGTAATCAGATTTCAACATAAGGTTTAGCTTTCTATCCAGGCTACACCTATAGGTCACTGGTTTGATCTGTGATTTCCCTATTTTATGTTTTTGTATCAAAATCATATTTGCTTGATAGTATTGGCTAGATAAAATTATTGTGCAACCTACTATGTTTCTTACACAGTAAATAATAAATATCTCATGAATAAGTGAATGTTCTTTGAATGGTTTATGTAGCATTGCAATTACACCTTTTTATAGGGCATCCATTCAGTTCCACTACAGCATAAAATTTGTTCCTAAAAATTACTTGCTATGCAAAGTCACATAGTGAAAAATCAGAGGGCTTACAAAAAAAAAAGTTAGAAACACAACCATCAAAAACTTTATCAGTGACACACAAAAAAATGAAACCTAATAAAAAATAGTAGCATAGTTTTACACACATCAGATTGTTGAAATATATAGAGAGATAGTACAACAAATATGCCTTTTACATTTAAAAGGACCTAAACTTTGCTTGTGCAATGAGAGCCAGCAGGCCACTATGAATCATTTCGAAAAGACGCTGTTTGGGTTAACTGAGTTGTAACACCCAGGTAAGTGTAGAGGTGGCTCTCAACACACACTGAATTGAGGTGGCTGGTAGGAGTATGTGTGCACGAGCTGCTACCCAACTGAGTTTTGCTGAATGAAATCAAACACAAATGAAAAATCTGTGGTATGCTAAAATTGTTCCTTCATAGTTGTGTTGGGGCAGATTCACTACTAAAATAAGTGTTATGGCAGAACCGAATCTATTTGTGGAAGCTTAAATGCCTAGTCTGGGAATTCTTTTGGAATGAATTCTTTCCTAACTTCTGTTTTTTCCCTCATCTCTTTTTCTATTCCTTATCTGTTGAGGTTGTCTTCTTTTGGAATGATTTTTGGTCATCTCATTTATTTTATCTTTACTCAGAGTATACTTTTACTTCCCAGGTCTGATATTAGACTTTGCCTTGGCCTAATGCCCAGCTCAAGTCTTTGTATATGAGCCAACTGGGAAAAATAGGAGGGAACAAATGGTTCTCAAAGAAAAATTTGAAACACCTTCCACCTCATTTTTCTGTTGTGCCTGAAGTCATGTCTCCTTTGGAGCAATTTATTTGCCAAAATAATTCAGTAAGAGATTATACAGGTAGTGTTTTTCTGTAAAGCATGACCATGATAGTCTATAAAATAATGATTCTTCTCATACCACTCTTTAAAATATGTTGTGTAATATGATGAAAGTTTTTAGAGGTTTCAAATGTATGAAAGATAAGACGTCTTTTCTAACCCATTACTAGGGTCATGACTAAGGCACCTATGACAAAAGGCAAATTAACAAGAGAGAAGTATACACATGTATTTAATATAAGTTTTATGTGACACAGGAGTCTTCAGAAACCAAAGACCAACAGAAACAGGGAAACTGCCTTTTTATACTTAGGTCTGCAGGAGACTGGACAGCTGTGTATCTCATGATAATAAATTGGGGAGAACTTACAATAGCTTGTTGGTTCAGAGTCTTCTTGATATCTCCGAATCTTCAAGGATAGGAATGTTCCTTTCTTCTGGGTATAAGGAGGGGAACCTCTGGAATGAAGGTTTTATTACTTCCTTCCTCCTTCGGGGAGGAAGAGTAAAGGAGAGGTGAGTATGACCTTCCTGCATCTGTGGTTTTCTCTGATACCTAGGTGGCATATTTGCAGCTAGCATGTCCTGAACCGTATGCCAATGAAGAAAATCATTTTGTGTGATCATTTTACCAAATGTTTCAATAGTAACATGTAACTATGGAAAGTTATTTTATAACCTAAAGAAAACCAAGTTTGTATAGTGAACAACCAGAGTCCTCATTTTTTCAAACTCATACTAAAATTTGAATTATTTTGTTTGAAAATTCAAACTATATATGTTATTAAAGAAAAAAAATCCCAACCACAATACCACAATTCTCTCTCTCTCTCTCGTCTTACTCTGTTGCCTGGGCTAGAATGCAGTGTCATCGTCATACCTCAGTGCAACCTCAGATTCCTGGGTTCAAGTGCTTCTCCTGTCTCAGCTTCCTGAATAGCTGGAACTACAGGTGTGAGTACCACTGTGCTGCAGTAATTTTCCTATGTTTTTTGTAGAGACGGGGTCTCTCTATGCAGCCCAGGCTAATTTCAAACTCCTGGTCTCAAGTGATCCTCCCACCTCAGCCTCCCAAAATGCTGAGATTATAGGCATGAGCCACCATACCTGGCCAAAACAATCATAATTCTAAATTATGTAAAATTATTCTAATAATTCTACATGATTTCTAATAATTCTAAATTATGTAAAAACTGAGATATATATAAGAATATATAAGAAAAATAAGAAAATACTTTTATCCAAGATAGAGTCAATTCCCAAAGGAAAAGTCCAGAAGAGAGGATTTGGGGCAAATCACACAGCCAAATGGTGTTATGTGTCACATAATGTGCCTATCAGTTAATGATAAAATCCATTCTCTTGAAGTATTTCAGAGGAAGGAAACTATAACCTTTTCAATGTAATCAAAAGACCTCTTCTGAAAAGATAAAATTCTAATGTCCTCATGTCAAAAAGCAAAAGGGAGAGGAAATTTATGTGTGCACAAGAGAGAAAGAGAGAGAGAAATTGGGCCAAAAAAGCTTATTTGCTCCTATAAACCAGAGTGTACTTACTAATGAGATCAAAAGTTAAATATATTCTAAAATTACATATATGGTTCACACATAAAATTTTTCCAGATCATTCTAATTTATGGATGTGACTGGCCTGATAGCATTTTCTGACTTCTGCTTTCCCATAGTCAAGAAGTACTAATTATCTATGACGTGTAAAGGTTTGTTTAAGTCATTGATTTGTGTGTTTGTGGGCCAGAATTGTGAAAATGGATAAAGTTAAAAGCAGCTTGCAGAAACTATCAAAAAAAATTTTTCCCTATTATTACTAATGAGTCTTCACACTGGTTCCCAGCCATAGTAACACAATGAAGCAAAGAGGGATTAAATATCTTTGCTTCCTTTTCAAAGCGTTGCAGTCATTATTTGTCTAAGTTATTCATTACAACTGCTGTGTTTTCATTTAAAAAGTAGCACTTAATGCAGTAATGCATCACATGAGGTTAGGATTTAACAAACTGAATGGGATTGAGACACGACCATGAGGAAAAAGCCCATGGGGGTTAAATACATACTCTCGGCTCTGAAGAAACTGATGTTAGATAAATGGTACCATGGCTGCTCTTCCCCGGTGGATTCAGAAGGGACTCAGGTGGGTATCGGCAGAAGCAAAGCTAAAGCAGGAGGCCTTGCTTGTGTTATGCATATCCTATTCTACTAGCCACAGTTTGGTGGCTTTTACTACTGATGACCAATTTTCTGATATTTTGTGTCTAATTATTCAGACCCAGGATTTCCTTTATTAGTATTATGGTCATGGACAATTCATTTTAATCTTAAACCTTCATTTTTTTATATGTAAGATGAGGATTAAAATACCAAAAAGGGCTATGATATGAAATCAGATAATGCAAGGAAAGTGTTTGATAAGCTGAAAAACATCATACTTGTGTTAGATTATAGCATTGTGTGTCCACGTATAGTTAACTGCGCTTAAATATACCGTGGTTTTTTAAAATCTGTATCCAAATGTGATTTATTGGAATGAGGAGTCTATTTCTATTAAAAGAAGCCTATCTCTGGGCTTCTGGTTTGACTCTCATTACTCAATTCTCTGAATAATAGCAATAGTGACAACATAAAATCTGAATTTTACATTGCATGATTCTCTGAATAATAGCAATAGTGACTCCATAAAATCTGAATTTTACGGATGGCCTGGAAGATCTATTCTCTCCACACCGGCTCACTCCTTGTGAGCATCCTCAGTAACAACTCCACAGTAACCACATTGTCCTCCTTGTTCACAACAGGTTCATGCCCACCTCAGGAAGGGCTGTGGTTGGGAATTCCCTGACTTGGAATTTTCTGCTAGATCATCGTATGACTTGCTCCTTATTTACTTACATGTCTACTAAAGTGCCACCCCTTTAGAGGAGTCTTCCTTTGTCATTTAGTCAAAATTTTCCTCCCCCAAGCCAGCCAGCCATCACTCCCTATCCCCCTCCTCGCCTTTCTCTTCCTCACAGTGCTTACTTGCATCACACATATTTCTTTGTTTTTATTTATTTAGTGTAGTTTAGATTTTTAAGATCTCTTTCCCCAGTGGAAGGGAGGTTTTAGAAGGCAGAGAACTGAATATCCTTGACTGTCATATGTTATCATGCTCAACAGTGGGTGGCACAAAGTGCACCATAAGCATTAGAAACAGACAAGAAGTGAGAAAGAAGAAAGGAGACTGGAGGAGAGGAAGAAAGGAATGAAAGAAAGGGAAAGAAGGAAGGGAAGGGAGGAAGGAAAGAAAGTTTGTTCCCTGGTAGCTAAATTATTGTCTCAGTATGTGGAGCGGATTTGCAAAGTATGTAAAGCTTAAAAATGTACAATGACTCTTAGGAATGGTTTACGTTTAGACATTTATTCATGTATCTAAATGAATATAGGTTTTTTTATATCTGAATATATAGAGATATATATTGAATTATCTTTCTATCCTCTGTCTTTTATTAATGTTATTCTTGCACTTCAGTGTAGGGTTAATATGTTCAGTTCACTATATTAAAGCTACTTGCTTGTACAGATGCTGTACACTTTCCCCGTAGATCAACAATGAACAAAATGTTGTATTGTGGGCACTTGTATTGAAAATGCACATTTTCCTTTCAGTAGCTATTAATAATGGGTGATTTTTATTGTTGTCATTGCTGCTTGTCTGCTTATCTTTCCATAAAACTAGCAGGCTGCATATTATAGCTGACCACAGAAGCAGAACATGATGTTAATGATGTTGTACACCTTAATGAAACAATTAATGGGGTTCCATTTCTATTAAATTTACAGGATATATTCTATTGCAAGTGTATTTTCAGGGTGAATTAATAACTTGACTACTAATAGATAGATCATAAACATTGCTATTCAGGTTTGAAATAATTCACCTGGAGACCACATCAGTAATTATTGCCATTCAATATTCCTACAGCTCTGTGCTTCTCTAGAGATAGAGATTTCATTTCTAGGAAGCACTCACTAGACTTATCTACTGTAGTTTAATGCAAAAAATATTAAATCATTATATCCTCATTCACTGAAGCTGGGAGCTGGTAATAAAGCATTGGTCTCAAGTTTAAGTAAATTTGGGATCCCTTTATCCTTCACTGAATACGGGGAACCACTACTGAGTATTTCCTCTGCTTTTCTGCGGCGTGAGTTAACATGTTGTGTATCTTGTGTGCAATGGCTTTTTTCTCTTAGTGTTTTTTTTAAGTTACTTCATTAGACAAATAAGCATTTTATTTTCTAGACATAGTCATAATATCAAAGATGCCTGTTGATCAACTTGAAGATTTTAAAATAAATGAAATTAGTTTGAAATGTTTGTTAGCTTTCTATCACATAGTCTGCACTTCTTCTTCTTCTTCTTTTTTTTAATTTTAGGAAGGATATAGAGTAAAATAACTTTTGGTAACTTACATGATACAGTTTTGTCTTAAATATGTTGATTCAAAGGTCAAAGCAGTACCTAGCATTATGTAAAGTAACTTTTTATACCCTATAGAATTTTAAATGTAAATTGTGTCTTCATTAATGATGTTATGTCAATGACTGTCCAGTGATTTTTCTAGGAGTAACATTTTCTGTGTATGTCTCCTTGCACTGGTATTGCATTTTTATTGTTACACAATTTGCTGAGCATCATTTCAGATACCTAAAATTTTCCACTGGGGTTCCACTTTGTGGCATATATGAAAAATATGATTCTGGGCATGAAGACTTTAAAAAGTCTTTCAGCTCCTAGACCAGAGGCCAAATTTAATAGTATTTTCTTCATGGAAATATTATTGAAGTAAACCCATGGGATTATATAATACTAAAATATGAATAACTGACAGAAGTAACATTTTTACCTGAGACTCCATTTTGATTTATGAGACTATACGATTTTAATATTCTTTCTATTGCTTCTCAAGTTTGGTATACTCTCCCTGTTTTATCTCTGTTTTTTATTTCAGAATAACCTTTCCACTTGAGAGCAAAGGCAATGAAGACCATCTGTACTAGAGCAAATTTATGGGTCCTTGAATTTCATCAGCCTCTCAGAGTATCATAACTCTACAAAAATATAAAACCCACTACTCTTGATGGCATATAGAATTTTATGTATGATTTAAGGATTCACTTACTTACCAGAGCCCACTTATATTTAGGTGGATTTTTATTTTGTCACATGAATTTTTTCAAAATTCAAAAAATACAAAAATTCAAAATTATAACGTCATCTTCCTTGCAGATCAGAAAGAAGATTACATTCAGCTCTCCATTTAGAAACTTTCACTCTAAGCAGCTTCTAGACACTGTGCCAAAAATAGCAAGGTTACCACTGGGCAATGAGAGAGTTCATGTAATTCTATGGCACTTCAATTGTGGCTCTTTTCACCAAGCCTGAAAATAATTTAGGTAAATGTAGGTTGTCAACAGGATGACAATGTTAACAACATTTTAATTTAAATCACCTTGGCAAGAAGTTGTAAAAACAAAACAAACAAACAAACAAAAAACAGGTTCCCACTGACACCACACCTTGGTTTTGGAAAGAAGGTTAATTTTAACTGACTTCTATATATTTTTATTCTGTTTATGTGTGCTACAAAATTATTTATTGAGTTCTCTTTCTTTATGACTCAGTGAAAGAGAAACTTCATACTTCTAGGTCTTATTTCCTTTTCTAGGAACATTTACTTTCCAAAACTTATAATTGTCTTTTCTTTCTCTGCCCCTTTGAGGTGTAAATCTTTTTAAAAGCTTCTTGCCAGTTTTACAATCCAGAAATGTCTTTCTCAAGGACTTAGAGCTGAGCCATCTAAGTTAGGGCACCTGGCTCTCAGTTTCTGTGAGAGGGGAGGAGGCTAACTACAGAAGGCCCTTGCTTCAAGTTGTAAAATTACTCCCTATCCTGAAGATGGGAGAAAATCTGCTTTTGCTTTGGGTACAGCCAGTTAGCATACATAGATGGCCTGAGATTTCCCCACCCCTGCTCTTAAAATCTCTCCAGCCCTTTGTTTCAGTGGAGTTAAGCTTTGAGTGTATATGGCCTTTCTTTCCTTGAAATAGCTTCATATAAAGTTTTCCTTGACTAGTTAACTTTGTGCAGTACAGTTTTTGTTTTGAGACAATGTAACTTACCAAAAAATAGAATTATTCCCAAATTCTATTTTTTATCTTCTGCAAGTTCACAAATTTTCCACTAAAGGATGCTTACTTTTTAAAAACCTTTTAATTAACCTATGCAAAACTATCCACTATTAATAACCATGCCTTCTTCATTAAATTAAGACAGCTTTCATCTTCCCCTAGGTTGTTCCTGATTGCATAGTTCTTCAGTTATCTCTAAACTGAAGTGACCTCCATATATCACTCTTTCACTCTGTCTAGACATCTCTCTTGACTACTTTCAAATAAAATATATCTCAACTTCCAAATATATGCTTATGACTCTAAAATATTATTCCGTAGGCCACCGTCCTCTTCAGTTGCTAGACAATGTTTTTCACTGCTTTCCCTTTCCTCCACCTCAGTGCTTCAAGAGCATCTTCGAAACTTAATTTATCTTGAAACCCTACCTTACAACTTTGTAAGTATTACTTACAAAGAATACTGGATAAGTGCTCAACTTTCAGCATTGGTGGCCACGCCAATAACCTGGGTATCAATTTACAGCACATTCACTAACTTATTGGTTCAAGTACAAAAATCCTCATAAGTTTTATTAAATAAAATAATACATGATAATATTTTATAAGATCTTGTTGGCTCATAGCTGACTTCATATCTTCTTTCTAAATGGTGGGTAGGGAGTGAAGTGTAGCCAGGCGAATACAGCATGAAAAAAATTAACCCACAGGAGTAGAAGCTGATGATTTGGTATTGAATGATTAGTGCTTGAAATATTGAGAGTTTGGATCAAAATATAAGTATTAGTTTACATCATTTTATTGATGGGTACAGTATATTTAACACCAGGGAAAACTTTTTCTGTAAGTAGCCAAGTAATAAATGTTTTATCTCTTATGGGCCAGTAGGCAAACCTGAGCATATTACGTAGGTCATTCTATAATTATTTAAGATATTATATAATATCATATAACAACATTTTAAAAAAATTGAATCTTACCACCCATCATATGAAAAACAGGTAGGAGCTAGATCTGACCTGCAAACGCATGCTCTTGAGCATATTATAAATGAAAGTATCATATTCACATTGTAATGAACCCAACTGAAACATTTTTAAAATTAATCCCCAGATTATATAATATGTAACCTCCTATCTTGCAGTGTGTATATGTGAGTGTGAACATGAGCATGTACACACACACACATATTTGTAGGGTTTGGGATGTGTTTAGAGTTTTCTCTTTGATTACAGTAATTTTAATATTCATATTAGAATAGAATACATAGGTCTTAATTTTTATTCATTTCAGTGTTATCATTTCTTGGTAGATGTAATTGATAAAGGATGGAGTAAATTACATGATTGCTTTTTTATTATAATTGCATATGAGTAACTAATCATTAGATGGAAATGAGATGAATCATATTCATTTCTTGCCATAAAGAGAGAAGGCAATATTAATCTAAGTGCTAAATGCTAGAAAAAATGCTCACATTTGCACTTATCACATGATCTCCTCGTTCATGCTATAAATGTCATTCAGAAGAGATATTTATAAGTCATCTGTATTATTTTATATCTAGTTGTAAAGAACTCAGATTTGCTTAATTTTCTTCTTTTAAAGGGGTTGTATTGTAAGGCTATCTCAAGGGACACAAGGGAGATAGGAAACTATCTCTACTGCAAGGCATTCAGGAGTCAAGATGAGCTAAAACTTTGTTTATCCTTGAAGGTAAATGGATGGCTCCTGCTGCCTTCCATCATCAGCACCGGTGACCTAGTAAGAATTTGGATTCTGCCCTGATTTGGCTCCTTCCTGTCTGATTCCCACCTGTTCTGCCTGCTTCTTCCAAATCTGCCTTCTTCTCTCTTTTCTAATGAGAGTTGTGGCTTCCACTCCTCAGAAATTTTGCTTACTTTTTTCTTAATGAAAGTGTGCCTAGTATTTGTTTTGTTATGTTTTAATCACTACCCTTGGCAACTCCTAAAGGATCGCTAATAAGAAGATAGAACTCCTTCCCACATGCAAAGTATTTGAAGTCTGGCTTGAGTGTTTTACCTATCGCCTCCCCTCCAGACCTTGTGTGTTGGATTGTCAAAGTTTACAGCTTGAAACACTACATGAAAATAAATATAACTAAAAAGCTGTTGGAATCCCAAAGCACTTTAAGACTGAAGAGACATGTGCCTATAATGTGAGTCACTTATCACTTATAACTTACGTTTCTCAGATTATAGATGAATCTGCTTTCTCATTTTTCTTGCTCTATACAATGACTACAGAGAATTAAATGGTATCAGGTCCAAAAACTTTCTGCCTTCTTAATTAATGACACTTGTTAAAGATTAACTCCTCTCTGCTCTGTTGCTTTGCTTAGAGCAGATGACAGAAAAGCAATGATTATTACACCCTCTATAAAGCATGTGAAATGAGCCCTTCCCCCAAAGAAATTCTACCTATAAACAACCAAATTGCTATAACTATGCACCAACCTTGTTTGAAAAAATATTATAAACCTGCTTAAAAAAAAAACAAACTCCTCTGTCTTTGCCTATATAAATCAAACCTTATCTTCTACTTTGCAAAGGTGACTCATTTCCTTTCTGGTTAGCATTTCTGTGTGGCTTATCCTCAGACTCTGCACTTGAACTAAGTTACATTCTGACTCTTTTGATAGTTGACCACTGTTATTAAATGACAGGATAGTCTTACTTTAAACTGAAAGAGCACATTATGATTTGATATTTTTCCCATCAAAGGACAATTAAGTCTGATTTGTGAGCTTGACAGACATGCAACCAACACCCCTAGAATTATTTCTTTTACTACTTTTTTGTTTATTGCATGTCTGTTATTTGGTCAAAAAGGAGAGGGAGGCTTTGGGCCACTTAATAACAGGCCAGTCCAAGCATGTCACATGGTTGGTTTAATAATCACTTCAGACATAAAAGGAAAATAGCTGGACGCAAGCCAGCTTTGAAAGGCAAAGTTTAGTTGTGTCAGTGCAGGACTGTTGACACTGATGGAATAGGAAGTTAAATTTTCATACATTATTCAAAGAACAGAAGGACCCAAACAATTTTTGCCTGTTCATAAATTTACTGATGACAAGCAGAAATTAAGGAATTAAAACATTAAGGCAAAATGATTGGCCTGACGGAGGCTGGCAAACAGGAGAAGGCTCAAGCTGATAGAGTCTTGGCAAGAACACTACCCCACAATTTTCACTTGCTTTATTTTTTTTCAATTATAGATACAAATCCAGAATTGTTACATGATATTGTGAGTTAAATTGTGTTTGTCTCTTTCCCTTGATTCATATGTTGATGTTTTTCTCAATACTACAGAGTATAACCTTATTTAGAGACAGGATCTTTATAGGGGAAATCAAATTAAAATAAGGTCATTAAGGTGGGCCCTTATCTAATATGACTGATGTCCCTCTATAAAAAAGAGAAATTGCGACACAGAGACATGTATAAAAACAAAATGATGTATAAATATACAGAGAGAAGAGGACCAAGGGGAGAGGTCTGGGACAAATCCTTCCCACAGAGAGAAACAACTCTGTAAACACTTTAATTTTGGCCTTCCGAAATTGACACAATAATTTTCTGTCATTGAAGGCATACAGTTGGTAGTACTTTGATACAGCTGTCCCAACAAACCAATACACAAAATCTCCTTGGTTTTAAAATATTGGCAGCCTGTGGAATTAAAAATAAAAGTTGAGACACAAAAAGTATCTCCATCCTTTCTCCTTCAAACTCAGAATTGAAGATTTTTTTTTTAAACAGATTCCCTGTCAAGGGCAAAGGGCCACACTTGTCACTGTAAGCTTTCAAAATGATAATCGAACATTTGGGGATAAGCATACATGTTTGGGATTTGTTTCAACCACTGTTGCTGGATAGTAAACTTTGCTAATGATTGCTAATCCTTCCTGTGTGTCTCAAATGTATCCAAAAAAGATTGTTCAGTTGTTTGGAAAATCATCATACTAGATGAAATGTTTCTATTTATTAAAGTTTAATAATAAGTTTACTTTTTTTGTTAGACATTTCAGTGGTCTGATCCCAAACTCCAGTCCAGCATTTGTAGTCAAGGGGGAGCGCCTGACCGATCGCCATGTGTAATCGCTCACTGTTGGTTGTGAAACAGTGGTGGTTGTGAAATAGACTGCTCTCCACAATAACTCAATTCATTGATAAATACAGGTAAAATTTGGGCCAAATGAGGCATTTCCACAAATTTATGTTCTTTACTTATTGAAGAGAAATAAGAGAGTTCAAAAAAGCTGAAGGTTTTTTTAAACTTTTGTGATAACTTTATTAAACCTCAAAAATTTACCCAAATCTGACACAATAATCAGGATGAGTGTAGATAGCAAACAGAATGCCTTAGAGATGTGATTATTATTCAGACATATTACTCTTTGCTATATTTGAGCTTAAGTTTCAAATTATTTAACAACATTGTCTTATTGGTGATATTAGTTAAATGCAAATTGAAACCAAATGATCCATGCTGCTGGCAATTTTAAATATTCCACATTCACAAATGAGCATTTTGATTGCACAACTATTTTGTCTTGCTATTTTAAACACCAAATTAGATCTTAGTTCAGCATATGCTATAATAATAAAATTTAGAAAAAAGTTACGTATGAGTGCATTTCATATGCTAAGGAATTTTCTTACTGAAACAATGATTTTGATGATATGACAATATATGATCAAATTAGATAAAACATTACTTCAAATGTATGCCAACTTTCCCCAAGTCTTTGAAATTAAGAAATTAGACCATATAAATTATAAGGTTCATTAAAACTCTAAGGACCAAAAAAGAAAGGAGAGAGAGAGAGGAGGAAGGGTGGAAGACAGAAATGGAAAAAAGCAAAGAAAAGAAAGAAAAAACAAAAGCAAGAGATACAAATGTTTTCCATTGTAGTTGTCTGAGATCAGTTTTATTTCATAGTTAGAGAATATTTATGGTAAAACAAGAAAACATTCATGTGAATTCGAGTTCTTTCTTGTATTTTTTTCCTTTCCAGTCTTTTTGGTAATGGAAAAATGTATGTAGAATATACATTCAAAAATGATGCAATATTTTCCCTATATTTTAAATGAATGAGCATTTACTGAGGGGATTTAAAATAATTAGCAAATAATACCTCCAGACTCAGTGCAGTGGTTCATGCCTCTAATCCTAGCACTCTGGAGGCCAAGGCATGCAGATCAGCTTGAGCTCAGGAGTTGGAGACCAGCCTGAGCAAGAGAGAGACCCTGTGTCTATGAAAAACAGAAAAACTAGCCTGGCATAATGGCTCACACCTATAGCTGCTAGGGAGACTGAGGAAAGAGGATCCCTTGAACTTAAGGTTGCTGTGAGCTATGACACCACAGTATTCTACCCAGGGCAACAGAGTGAGAAAAAAAAAAAAGAAAGAAAAAATAATACCTATAGACTTCAACAAATAGCTCAGAAAACTGAAGGACATGTTACTTGCAAAAATACTCGAACTACTGTTTCTATTTGTTAATAATAAAGAGGCATTTGAAATATATGCAAACAAACTCATAGCTTAGTCATTGAGAGGTCCTGTGAGGTTGGGAGGGAATAGTACAGAATTTATTCTGCCTTGAAGATGTACAGAATTTATTCTGCCTTGAAGATGCTTGTGACTCAGGAAAGAAAGAAACAAACTTGAATAAAATGTGTGTGTCTGTGGGTACAAGCATATACTCTTTAATTACAATTAGCTACACTAGAACAACTCTTAACTTTTAGAGAACGAATTAGTTCCCCCCAATTGTCTAGAGAGTTTCTGTAAATGCCTACCACCTGCACGACATCACGTAGGGTGTAGGCTCTGCTGGGGTGTAATCCCTAGTGACAGACTCAGAGTTTCTCTCCTCATGCCACCTGCAGATGACCCTACCCCAAATTCTAACCTATGTATGTGCTATTATCTTTATAGCTCAAAGATATATCAGACAAAGAGGAAGTACAGGGCTTAGAATAATTTATTTTTGAGTTATGCAACACAATTGTGATTGATATATATATATTACAGCAGCTGGGTTTGAACATAAAATACAATTTCCATGATGGCATTAAATACAGTCATTTCTTGAGTAACTGAAGTCTTAGTTATAGAATAGAGTTGATCACTTCTGAATGTATGTTGTAAATATCTTGGACAGCATTTAATAATTGGGGCAGTTTTTCTAATTTTTATAAGCTTCTGTGATGTATGTTACCATAGCACATTTTTTCTTCAAGTGATAAATTAGTTGAAAATAACTGTAAACTCTGCTGTATAGTTGAAAATAACTGTAAACTCTGCTGTATAATATGTTTGCTCTGTTTACCAGATGTCCTTAACCAATTAAATTTTAGAATATTTAGTCCATTCTCACAATTAGGTTAAAGCCACAGAAACTCAATGGTATTTTCAGTAGTGACAGCATTAACCAGCAGTTATAATCATCAGCGGTATTGAGTTATAACCACAGGGAATTCATTTTTCCAAATGGAGCATAGATTCCTTAACATTTTGCCAGATGACAACAGATAAATGATGAATGAAATTTGTTGTAATTTACAATGTGTATTGGCACTGGGAACTCTGTTTTATCGTATTAATATTTATATATATTTCATTTTTTATGTTCGTTACTAAAGAGCTAGTATCAACTATACTGATTTCTCTTTCAAATACAGAGAAACAATGAATTATAAATAACATAAATTCACAGAAAAGGTAATTAGTTACTGTGTTTGTTATTTTCTAAGTTGACGAATACTCATCTGTTTCAGGACATCTTTTGCTTTGATGACTCAGACAGTAAAGACAGTGAGGAAGGGTGTTTTCTGGGATTCATATTCATAATTTAAAGGGCACAATCTCTGTATTTCCATATTAGAATCACTTATAAAGGTAGACTTGGAAATCCCACAGGCAGATATTCTGTACTTTATTGGCTATGGCTGCAGTGCCACCCAAGAAGCTGACCAGTAATCTCCCTTCTCCAAAGTGATTCTGATAATAATTCTTCCGGGCTGCACAGTGGACACCATGGAAAACTTTGGTGAGATGGGGTTTTACTATTGCTCAGGCTGGTCTTGAACTCCTGAACTCCATCAATCCACCTGCCTTGGTCTCTCAGAGTGCTTGGATTATAGTATAGGCTACTACACCCAGCCTGACTTCCTCATTCTTAATTTAAAATCCAGAGAATGGGTGGATTTACCGAACACACGATTAGTTATCTCTAAACCCCCAAATGGTATTATTTCAGACTTGTTAAATATAAAATAAAAATTATCCTCTTGCCTCTATATACATGTGTATACAGTCATATATATAGGCTCAGAATATTAAATCAAGCAAGTATTAAGCTAAATAGAGAGCATGCAGTTACTTTGTTTGGTTTAGACCTTTAAATATATTTCCTTTAACTCTTTATTATTAAAAAAAGTTCCTTGGGGCAGCACCTGTGGCTCAGTGGGTAGGGTGCCGGCCCCATATACCGAGGGTGGCGAGTTCAAACCCGACCCCAGCTGAACAGCAACAAAAAAGTAGCCGGTGTGGCAGGTGCCTATAGTCCCAGCTACTCTGGAGGTTGAGGTAAGAGAATCACTGATGCCCAGAGCTAGAGGTTGCTGTGAGCTGTGTGACACCATGGCACTCTACCAAGGGTAATAAAGTGAGACTCTGTCTCTACAAAAAAAAAAAAAGAAGTTCCTCAACCTAGGAAAATAGACAAGAAACATCAAAGATTTGCTTATTATAAGGAGTTCTTCAGTGGTCTATATTAAAAAAAAAAGATAGTGTCCATTTTTATTTTTTTGCTTTGTTTTCTTAAATTGAAAGAGATTAGAAGTATGGTCTCTATTGATAGACTGGAAGATTTTAAATGACTTTCTTTCTAAGACTAGAGTAATATTTTTTATTTATTTTATTTTTTTGAGACAGAGCCTCAAGCTGTCACCATGGATAGAGTGCTGTGGCATCACAGCTCACAGCAATCTCCAATTCCTGGGCTCAAGCGAGTCTCCTGCCTCTTCCTCCCACGTAGCTGGGACTACAGGCACCCGCCACAACACCCGGCCATTTTTTGGTTGCAGCTGTCATTGTTGTTTGGTGGACCCGGGCTGGATTCAAACCCACCAGCTCAGGTGTACGTGGCTGATGCCTTAGCCCATTGAGCCACAGGTGCCAGGCCATAGAGTAATATTTTTAAAAAACAGGAGCGAGAACTTATACTATTTTTTAAAGCAAATAGTCAAACAAATGAAAACAATCTGAAACAAGAACAGAAATGTACTAAATTTTGCAGATTCTCTCACTCTATTTTTAAAAATACAAATTATATTAAATTTTTATTTAATAAAATTATATTTAATAATTCCAATCACAAAAATGTGTTGTATTAAATGCAAATACTCACCTATTTTGTTAAGTGAGGATAGTTTCCTCTTCCTTGTGATCTTCAGGAAACTATATTGCTATATATAGCCTTATCAAGGGACCATCTCTATTAAAAAGTTGTGGGTGTTATTCTCATGCTAAGAATTTCCTTGTTTTAGGCTGGCTAACATTTTTTAATGTAAAAAGAATTTTATTTTTTAATCTATTTTTATTTATTTTTTGAATTTCAGAATCTTAGGAGGTATACTCGTTTTGTTTACATGCTTCATTTTTCTACAGATTGAGTCAAAGTTATACACAAAGTGTGCCCTTCATCCAACTGGAGTGCACTGTACCCAATAGCTATGAATTTACCCATCCCCTTGTCCCTCCCCCAGCTTAATTTTCATTAAAATTTACTTCCATATGTGGACTTAAGTGGTATTCAATTAGTTCTAATTTTGTAGTCAACAAAATACATGTACTAATTTTTAAATAACAATTTGACTGCCTACTGATTTGTTAGGCAACAAAATATATGTACTGATTTTTTAAATAACAGTTTCAACACATTATTCTTTGAGCATTAGAAACAAAATATGTACATGCAGAGACATAGAATCATCCAACCTACTGCATTTACTAAAGGTGTAAAAGCATTAGTGGGAGCTAATTGAGTCCATGCAAAGTAATTATCAATGGAAATGAGTTTGGCCATTTTCTCTTGCGTCGGGAAATTTAAACAATATTATTGAGTAAATATTGATACTGTATTTGTGCATTCATTAAACTGCAAAAGCTTCTCATTTTAATTCACAGGGCATGGATTAGAAGAAGGAAAGGATTAAATGGAAATACCCTGAAGCATAAATGCATTCATGGATTGGATAATTTCTCTTTAAGTAGAAATGGATTTGCAAAGGAATCTTCATATCTCCTCGGTTGCTCTTAAAAGGATTTTACCATTTGGGGATGAAAAGAATCAATCCTTGATTGAACATAATTAGCAATAATATCAGCTAGTAATTTCTTAGTGAACAAATTATGTTATGGCATGTTACACGGATTATATCTTGCAGATTAATAATTTGTTTTGTAGATAGATAGCTGCAAGAATGACCCACTCTTAACAGTGCTGGAGAATTCTCTTGCTCTTAAAAATAATGATTGCCCTTTAAATTTAAGACCATAGTATTACAGTTGCTTTTTCAAATGTTGCTGTTTACTAGCACCACATTTTATAATTCTTTTTAATATTGCATAGGCATAACTGCATTTGTTTTAAAAGCTGTTTGGAATCAAATCTATGTCATACTCTTCCTCTGAGAGGAAAAAGTAGGTACTATCTAAAATAGGGTTACACAAGTAGAAAATTTTCAAAAAATGCCTTGGACTACATAAAAAAGAATTCTGCACTGAAGGAAATTATGTATTTAGAATAATACACTCTAAGCCCAAAGCTATCTAAAAAATGAGAGGGACTGCAGAGGTGGCTGTCTCTTTCTCTGTAAATATTTTCCAAACGGGAGAAATTTTTAGTAGTTTTGCACTGAACAAGGGGTCATTAGAGTTGTTCAAAATATAAAGATATTTTGAGAGTAAAAGCATGGAGGGGAAACTTAGAGAAAGTAGTGGAATGGCTGCCACTCTTACACTTGCTTTTCTAGCACCCAGGAGCCCAAGTTTTGGTGTCAGACATGTGTAGATTTTATCTCTTCTGTGCATGCACTTCATCTGGCCTTGTTAAAGAGCTAGGAGGATGTATTTCTCAGTGAGAAGTAGCCAATAGATAAATCTGGGAATTAGGAAACGGTTCTGTCTGAGAATGACTCTGTATCATTGGTTGGCATTACCTCCTCTCAAACTCCTCCTGTCTTATCTTAACTTAACATGGTGACCACACATCTTGGGGAAGTGTATCGATGCTCTTGACAAATTGAGATGAAGAATTATCTACCACTTTGAGGACAAATGTAAAGAGATACATGGTTAATTGGGCAAATGATAAAGGATACAAAGATAAAATACTTGATATCTGCTACCCTTTTAAGAATCTTTTCATTTTTGGAAGATTTTTGATTGACAGAAACTTTCTGTGTGTGTGTGGCTATTATCCCTTTATGTTTCTCAAAATAAATGTTCCAGTTATGCACCTGGGGAAAACCAGCCCTGGGTTTCCATATATAGCCCAGATGGAAGAAGTAGGATCATTTCTCTTTTTCTCTTCACATTCCTTACATGGACTGCAAAATTCTAGTCTTAAATTGCCACTACATAAATTGTCTCTCTCCGTCTCAGTATTAATTTAGCTAATATGTATTACTTGCCATCTAATTCTCATTTTGAAGGCTTTTGAGGTCCACAATAATGCAACAAGTTCTAAGTAACCATAATGAAAGAAAATGTCATTATTCGTTTTCCAGACATATTATGTACTAGGTGTTGGAAATACAAAGGTATAAATTATCCAGACCTTGCCTCAGGGGCTATGGTAAATACATAGCCTAACAGCCTTGAGAGTCAGATATTATTATAGGCTAAGAATTTTAATAAATTCTTGTACATAACTATCTTTTATTTCAAGATTATGTCTTACTTTTTCTAAGTTAAAATTTTTTTGTGTGAATATGCCATGGTAGTGATAAAAGATGATAGGTATTTGTTGATTTTCTTTTTTTCTTAATGTTCAGACCAAGAAAAATAAAAATGGACAGTTATTTATCTGTTCCTTAACCAAAGCATAAATTTATACATACTATAGAAGACTTGTGAATATTTCAACAGGATCTCAAAACATGGATAGAACGTGGACATGGAGAGATATAATAAATTTGGAGAAGCTTATATCTGATAAAGCAAAGCACTTGGACAGTGGTATAAAACTGGAGAAGAACTGGGCATAAGAATGAACTCACTTGGTTGGTGGTCTGGTAGTTTGATAAACACTATGTATCTCATTGGTTATGGATAATATAAGTATTGTGTACTTATTGCCTGTAAGGAAATGTGTCAATCCCTCTTGTAATTTATAGGTCATTTTATCCTCACAACAAATTTCTATATTAATTATTCCTACAGAAATTTTACAGTTGAAGAAGTTAACGCTTATAGCTTAACTATAGCTCTTGCTCTTCATTTTGATTACAAATAGCCAGGTCTCACTGGGGCTAGATAATTGATTGGAAGAATGTAATGCCATGTTAAAGACCTAACATTCTTTTTTGTTAGACAATATGAATTTATTGAAAGCCTTCTGGTTTGCTTTTGTTCTTTGAAAGGAAATTAACATTTAATTAATATTCAACTTCATGCACTGTGATAAGGCCATGTGACTTTTGCACATCCACCATTTATAATATGAATATAGTGGTTAAAATTGAGGAACAGAATTTCTTGATTTGTAAAAGAATGTTGAATAATATCTTTTTGTGTAGCTTTTCTTTCTCCAACCTACTTTCAAATGCAAAAGGAGAGCGGCTTCTCCTTATAGCCACAATATTTCCTATGTGCTATTATTAAGTTTGATGCTTTTAAATACAATCTAACTCCATACTGCTCTCGTATTTATATTTCTATTCTTAATGTCTCACCCAGACTGTATTATATCCAACTGATTAATTGATATGCTCCACTTGAATATGTAAAAGGCATGTCATACCCTTTATAGACGATATTTCTCAAATTGTGCTGTCTGTCACGTCAACCATGGTTATTAGACAAGCCATTCTTTCTACACATTGAAATGTCCTGCTTCCACACATTACCTTCCTCTGCAGACTTAGATCTGTTTCTTGATCTTTCTTCTCTTCCTGTTCCTATGTCAGTATCATCCTCTTTTGATTTTACAGTAGATTTACAGTGTGTGTTTTTGTTGACAGATTCTCTGATCCCCCAGTGACCCCTCACAAATATTCCCTTCTCTTTGAATTATACGAAATATGTGAACATGAATAGATTCCTGATTATGTTACCATATATGGTTCAGTTGTCTTTAAGAAAGAGTTTCCAGGTGGGCATCACCTTGTCACATAGCCCACTAGAAGAGATTTTATCTGGATGATGGCAAAAAGAAGAAATTAGAGAGATTCAAACCCTGAGAGTATTTGAAAACCCGCTTATTGTGTTTGGACACCAGCGATGTTCTCCACTGCTGAGTTGGAAGGGGCCGTGGCATAAGAGCCTCAGTGGCCTCTTAGGCCACTCTAGGAGCTGAGAGTGCTGCCCAGCTCACCAAGGACTTCTTCCAATAAGTGGGAGAACAGAATTCTGACAGTAACAAGAGTGAGCTTAGAAAAGACCACAAGTTCCAGATGAGAATGTCACCAGCTGACCCTGTGATTTGAGAGCTATGATACCCTGAGCAGAGAACTCAATGACACAGTTCTTGATTTCTAACCTAAAGAACCGTGAGAGAATAAATGGGTATTGCTTTAATCAGCTCAGTTTTAGTTAATTTATAACAGGAATAGTAAATTAATACACTGTACAGTAAGTTTCTTTTGTACTATTGATGTTTTAAAATTTTTCTCATTTTTTGTTCATTTTTGTTCTGTCTTCATTTTAAAATCATTTCATGATTCTGAAACAAAAAATAAAAATATTAAGTGAAATATTAAAATTACAATATATATTACTTTTCAGAAATTTTTATAATATAATTCTTTCAAAAATACGAAATTCATCTCTGCTTATTGAAGCCTTTTTAATTTTCCTTTTAATTTTGTAAGCATTATCATGTAATTTTATGTAGCTAGTTGTTATTAAGTTTATTTTCAGGATAAGTATATTTTTATGTTAGGATTTTCAGGGTATTTTATAATTTTAAAAATTGTTACTGCTAAGAATAACATTTCTTCAATATTATTATACCCAATGAAATTATATTTTCTTCTTTTTTAATAAATCCTTTCAAACATTCAATTTTCTTGGCAAATGTATTAGTTAAGTGCTTCAAAATAATGTTCAATCATACTGAAACATTATTTTATCATTGTAAAGGTATAGTCAATATTTTACTTTATGAAGGTTAGTTTGTCTCAGAATATAGGATAAATTGAAAGAAAAGGAAGTTTAATGGTGTTAGAAAGAACATCTAGGAGCTTATTTTCAAAAGTCGATGTTAGAGTGAAATGGAACAAAGTATGTATTTCAACAGATACCACAGAGGTAAAAGTGACAGAATTTAGAGAATAATTGAAGTTTTAGATAAAGAGAGATGAATCCAAGCTGACTTTGAGGTTTTAAATGTAGATGACCTGTCCTTGGTGATTTAGTTAACAAATACAGGCAAAACCATAAGACATAAAAAATAGTTAGGCAGAAGTCAATCTGGTTATCACTCCATTGAGTTGCTACTAGAGGAAAATCTAGGTGGAGACAATTTGTTTACACGTAAGAGTCTGATGGATCCATCAAGAAAATTCAACCCAATAATTTAGAGTCCTTCAGCTGATTTCAGTCCTTTACTTTGCCATGGACTAGCTGTTTGATCTTGAATAAAAGGATGAATTATCCTGAGCTTCAGTTTCCTTGTGTACTGAGGCAACAGAGTCAACCAAACACATCAAACATTTGTTGATACTCTAGAAAGATACATTCTAGGAATTCCTTAAGGATATAAAACTAAAGTGACCAGAAAGGCATCAAAAAAGAGTTATGATTAATTTTGCTAAATATAGATGAGTCATTTGGGAGACACAAGATGATCCAGAGACACTTATGATCCAGAGCATGGTATAGTGAAGTGGAGGAATTTTATCTTCCTAATGTGGAAAATCCAATAATATGTTTCTGCATCTCTCAAAAATTCTAACAGGGATAAAATCTAAATTCCTTCATATAGCATTCAAGACCATTTATGACTTTGCCTGCCTCCCTCTCCAGACGACTACTTCCACTTTCTCCCTTGTCTTTCAGCCTTTCCACATCTAGTTACTAGGTACTTCAAATACTTCTGACCCCATTCATGGTATTCATCTAGAATATTTTCTGCAGGAGTTAAAATATTATTTGTTCAATTTTTTTCTAATTAGGTAGACATTCTTGTGGACAAGGTTTATGTCATATTTTAATGTTTTCATTAAATATTCATTTTGCACTTTTCCATCTGGGCATTTACTTTACCAACAGAGTTCCCAGCTCAAAGTAGGTTCACTACTAATTGTCCCTGTAGATAGATTCAGTCAATTTTCTGATACCCTGTTCCTATTTAGCTTACCTAAAACAAAACAAAAAAGGAGGCTATAGAATATTTTCATATCTTTTGTTGAAAAAATATTTTACTCAGATACCTTAGAAATTTTTAGAGAAAAATATATTCAATCTATTATTTCTGTAATCAAATGCTCATTTGTGAGCTTGCATCTCATTTTGTTTCAATCTCCAATTTAGGACTTTCCTCTACAAGCACATTTATAGAACTAGGACATCTGCTACTATTGGACACCGAGGCCCATGTAAGAGCCAGCTGCAGCATACATTATTTATTTGAACAGCTTGTTAATTTGTAAGCCTTTAAAAAGTCTTCCTCTAAGCACCAGTGAGGGTGTGTGTGTGTGTTTTCTTTTGTATTTTCCTTTTTTAGTCATTGATCTGTTATATATACAAGTTTCTATAAGCAAGACCTGGGTGATTAAAATAATAACACTGAGAAATCCCTGAAATGATGCTGTCTACCCTATAGTCATCCGTAAATTGGATAAAGGAAAGGGATAGCATTATTATGCTCTGGAAGACGTTAATCTTAAAGATGAAAAAGCTCTGTATATTTTTATTTATATGTACAAGTACTTATTAGCAGGTCAACCAGTATAATTGATGCATAGAGAATAGGCATGGCTAACAGCCAAGGAAAATTTTAACAGATAAGGTTTGAAGATTTGTTGTTTTCTAATTGATTCCTACAAATTTTATCACCTAAATGAAATCATTTTTAAATCCTAGATAGTTTAAAACCAAAATTCTAAGAATTAAAGATAGGTTCTAAAGTATTTTTGAAACTGAATACATTCTTTTTTTCATAAAATGGTCATAATGGTTTTTTGTTTTTGTAACTGTTAATGAGGTACAAACAAAAAACAAAATGGTGTTTAAAGTTGTTTGTATAAATATTTATTCCTCTTAATTTTTCAGGATATTCATTGAGTCACAAGGGATTTAAAAAAAAGGTAATCTGAGAATTTCATCTAAAATTCATACATACAATAAATACCATACAAAGATCCAAAGAGAAGTCTTTCATAGTAATGTGTCATTACATAAAAAACCTCTTTATTTTCTGACACAGTCACTTTTTGTTAATTAGCTGAAGCTTACATCCTGAAACATTACATTGGTGGTTGGTTTTTGTAAATAGCACGCAGCATATTCCCAGTTATTTTATAAGAATGAATACCATGTTTTTTAAACATGGATTTCTTATTACATGCAAAGAATGATATTTTATTTATTAACATTAATATATACATAAAATATACATATTTATTATATGTAAAATATAATATAAAAATTTTTATTAAAATATTTATATAATACATATAATATAATACATATAATAATATAATATAATACAATAAATGTAATATAATAATATTTTATAAAAATATTTATAAAATACGTAAAATATATTCAAATTAGGTATTAATTAACATTATCTCATTAAAATGGTAATATATGATCAGTAGAGATTTAGAAAATGGAGACATTTTAAAGGTAATACAAAAAGAATCACTTCCCCCCTTGGTAGTATACATATTTCTATTTCTTCACCTTTAGGAAGGTTTAATTGACAAATAAAAACTGTGTCTATTTATGATGTTCAATGTGAAGTTTTGATATGTGGATACATGGTTAAATAGTTAGATCAATTTAATTAGCATAGCAACCATCTCAATTTTTTGTTGTAGTGAAAACATTTAAGATTTACACACTTAGCAATTTTTAAATATATGATGTTATTATGAATTATAGTCACTATGCTATTCGATACATCTTTAGAACTTATTCTTATGGTCTGATTGGAATTTAGTGCCCTTTGTCCAATAACTATTTCCCCATTTCCCGTCTCCCATAACAGTCACCTTTTTGCTCTCTGATTCTATGAGTTTAACTTCTTTAGATACAACATAAAAGTGAGACCATGCAGAATTTGTCTTTTTGTGTCTGAAATATTTCAATTAGCATGATGTTCTCCAGGTTCATTTTTTTTAGGTTTTGATTTATTCCAAATCTTAGCTATTGTGAAAATGAAATGCTGCAATAAAGCAGGGCGTGTAGATATTACTTCAACACACTGATGTCATTCCCTTTGGATATATGCCTAGAAGAGCTGTTGTTGTATCTATCATGTGATAAGTTTATTTTTAATTTTCTGAGATATATTCATACTGTTTTCCTAATGGCTATGCTAATTTATATTCTCATCAGCAGTTTATAACGGTCTCCTTTCTCCATATCCTCACCAACACTTGTTAGCATTTGTCATTTTGATAATAGCTATTCTGATAGGTGTGAGGTGATGGCTCATTGTGGTTTGAGTTCCCCATTGATTTCACTTTTCTGCTGGTAGTATGCATATCTCTATTTTCCCATTAAAAAGTGAAAATTTTATCATTCATATGAATGTGTAGGGGCGATATATTGATTTCATAGTAGTATTGAGTATATTGTAGTACTTATTGAGTACTTTTTTCTCTATTCTTGAAGGGAAGAGGAGAGGGGAAGGAAGGGAGGAGGTAGGAGAAGTGAGTGTATTTGGGGGGACCTCACCTAATGTGCATTATGCAATTTTACATTTCAAAACTATTAAGAAAAGAGTATAACTGTGATGCATATGTAGTTAGTTCAATGTAAGCATATTGTACTTAGTTCAATGTAAGCATTTCACATTTGGTATCAAATCAGTACACTGAACCCCATAAATGCATCAATGTACACAATTATGATTTAATGAAAAAAAGAAAAGTGAAAGTATTTTTTATATATCTGTTGACTATTTGTATATCTTCTTTGAATAATGTCTATTTAGGTCCTTTGTCCATTTTTAATCAAGTTATTTGTTTTCTTGCTATTAATTTGTTTGAGTTTCTTACATGTTTTGGATAGTAACTCCTTATAAGATGCATGCTTTGCAAATATATTTTTTCATGCTGTAGGTTGTCTCTTTAAGGTTTTGATTATTTCCTTTGCTGTGAAGGAGATTTTGAGTTTGATGTAATCCCATTTGTTTGATTTTGCTTTTGTTTTTTGTGCTTTGAGGTCATATCCAAAAATTCTTGTCCAGATAAATGTCAAAAAATTTTTGTCTGGGTTTTGTTTTAGTAATTTTATAGCTTGAAATCGTAATCTTTAACACATTTTTATTTAATGTTTGCATATGGTATGAGATAAGGGCCAATTTTATTTCACTGTATGTGCATATGCAATTTTATCAACATCATTTATTAAAGAAAGTTTTTTCCCCCTATTCTGTGTACTTTGTATCCTGTCAAAAATCAGTTGACTGGCAATGCCTGGATTTTTTTCTGTGCTTCCTATTGTGTTCCACTCATCTTTGTCTGTATTTACCATATTATACTGTTTAACCTTCACAGAGTATTTTTAGATCAGGTTCTTGATGCCTCCAATTTAGCATGTGGTGGTGGCTTTTGGGGGGAGGTTGTTTGTTTTTATTTTGTTTGTTTTGTTTTGTGGCTCATGGTTGATTGCTTTGGCTATTCTGGGATCTTTTGTTTTGTTTCCATGTAAATTACATTATTTTTTCCATTCTTGTGAAAAATATCATTGGAATTTTGATAGAGGTTGCATTGCATCTATACATTACTTTGGGAACGATGCATATTTTAACAATGTTAGTTCCCCAAATCCATGAAAACTAAATACTTTTCCAATTTTTTGTCAAAGTTTTATAGTTTTAAGTTTACGAATCTTTAACCTCCATGGTTAAATTTACTTCTAAGAATTTTATTTTATGTTTTTAGTATGACTAAAAATGAGTTTATTTTCTTCATTTCTTTTTTGGGTAATGTTTGTTAGTATATGGAAAAGCAACTAATTTTTGTATGTTGGTTTAATATTCTGCAACTTTACTATTTATTCTAATCGATTTTTACTGTTTCCATATATAAGATCATGGCTTCTTCCGTGAAATACAGTTTAAATTTTTCCTTTCTCATTTGATTGTCTTTTATTTATTTCTTTTGCCTAATTACCCTGGGTTAGACTTTCAGTGTAGAAGAGGTGAGAGTGTGTATGCTTGTCTTATTCCTGACCTTAGAAGTTTTCAACACTTCACCGTCGAGTGTCCTATTAACTGAGGATTGTTTTTATGGCCTTTGTCATTTCAAGAGACATCCCTTTAATATCTACTTAATTGAGAGATTTTATTTTTTATTTTTTATTTTTGCAGTTTTTGGCCAGGGATGGGTTTGAACCTGCCACCTCTGGCACATGGGGCCAGTGCCCTACTCTGTAGAGCCACAGGCACCGCTGAGAGATTTTATTTTAAGAAGACACTAAATTTTGTCAGATGTTTATTCTACATCAATAGAAATGATTATATGATTTTTGTCTGTTATTCTGTTAATGTGAAATGTCATATTTATTGATTTGTATATGTTGAACCATCATTGCATCCCAGGGTTATGTCCCACCTGATCACAGTGACTGATACTTTATTTATTTATTTTTTTTTTTGTAGAGACAGAGTCTCACTTTATCGCCCTGGGTAGAGTGCCATGGCATCACACTGCTCACAGCAACCTCCAACTCTTGGGCTTAAGCGATTCTCTTGCCTCAGCCTCCCTAGTAGCTGGGACTAGCGCCCGCCACAGCGCCCGGCTATTTTTTTTGTTTTTTTTTTGCAGTTCGGCCGAGGCCGGGCTTGAACCCGCCACCTTCGGTATATGGGGCCGGCGCCTCTAATAATCTTGTTTGACAGGACGAAATTTCCCTCCTCGTTCTGTATGTAAATGTGCTGCCATTGAGGGCCGAGTACGAGCCCTTCTGTGGGAATGAGAACAGTTGGAAATACAAGAGCGGACTCGGCGGCCTCTGCCTCCACCTTATCATCTGTCAAGAAGATGAAATGGAATTGTCGTGAGGCGGGAGGCCAGATGCAGGGGCAGGTGGGAGCACACATTAGGAGACGCCTGTGTGGGGTGGAAGGAGGAGAGACGTGCCTGGGGACACTTGTCCTGGCTGGGCAGCCTGATGGGACCGTGGTGTCTCCTGAGTTCCTCTTGAGGAGACCAGTCTGGTATTCGGAAGGTGGAAATGCCCTGGGTGGTTGGAGACGTCACTTGCTGTGGGCATCAGGCGGTGGGGGGAGGGGGCAGCTGACATTGTTGAGGAAAAAAATTGGGACGATTTAGTGATGGGGTGGGGGGACAGCTTAATGGGACAGGCTAGATGGACATGTTAAGGAGGTGCTGGGTGCCCCCTCCCAAGCTCCAAAAAGGAAATAAACAGTCGCATCACCAGAGCACACGGGACCTGCCAGAACACAGGCCTCCCTCTGGTCACCCTGGACTGCAGTAGTTTCCTGCAAACACACGCATCGATCCAAGCTCGCACCTCTCCCATGGATTCTCGACACTGCTCTGGGAGTGAACCTCCTGGAACTCAGATTGGAGGCAGCACCCCTGCTCACAAGCCTTCTGTGGCTGCCTGTGCACCAGCCCCGCCTCCCTCCTGACAGGGAGACATGGGCATGGGCAGCCCGAGCCTCACTCACCTCTCCAGACGCATCGTGTACCCCGCTGCCTGCCACCCCCACCCTCCTGGCTCCCAGACCAGCAACAGCCTCCCGGGTGGCCTTCCTGTCCTGAGCTGCGTTCTCCTCTGGACACCTCCTTCCACCGCTGGCCCAGCACTTTGTGCCTGGGAGACCAGCCTGCTTGTGCCACCTGCCCTTCCTCCTGGCCTCTCCCCTCCTCCATTAAAGGATTTTCTAATAGGACGTGGAAGAGTGCCAGAGCTCAGAACTACGGGACAGGTTTTTGTCACTTTTTGCTGGCTGTGTGGCTTTGAGAAGGTTACACCAACTCTCTGGGCCCTAATTTCCTTACCTGAAAAATCACCCTTCTTCCTCAGGGGGTGCAGAGGATTTAGTGAGATATGAGAAGGTCTAAGGTCGCAGCCTGACCCCTGGAACTGCTCAGGGACTGTTAGCTCTCCCGACTGCCACCATTCTCAGCTATTCCCTCTGGCCAATGTCTCCTCCACCTGTATTTCTGGAAAACTCTCATCCCACCACCAGGGCTGGACTTGGGAATCACCTCCTCCAGAAAGCCCTCCTTGGCCCTCTGCTCCCAGAGCAGCCCCTGGCAGAGCTGTCCTATGAAGCCTTCCAGACTCTTCCACTCATGGCCTGTGTAGGAGTTAGAAGAAGCTGTGGGCACCTGGGTGCTGGAGGGAGCCTTTTGGCCATAGGCCCTGGCCAGGCCCCACCCAGCAGCTCTGCACCCCGACACACCTGTGACCCATTCCTGGTCTGGCAGTTGTGGTTACTAATTGCCATCATGGCCTGGGGATGTGTCTTCCTCCCTCACTTTTGAGAAAGGAGACGTTGACAGGTTTGTTTACTCACTGTACCTACTCAGTGCCGGGCCGACTGCACGAGCTCAGTGAGGCGTATGTGGTTGAACCAAGCTGTTCTTAGCCACCTTCTTTAAGGGGCTCTGTGGTGTCCTTCTCACCTGGTCAGAACACTGCTCAGCTCTAATTAAGCCCCTACTTTCCTTGCCCCACATCCCTAGGCAGAGCCCTCTGGTACATCTCCATTTGAGAATGGGCCCCAATATATGAGAATGGTCCCCAATATGCAAGGATGGGCCTCAATATGCGAGGATGGGCCCCCATATGTGAGGACGGGCCCCAATATGCAAGGATGGGCCTCAATATGTGAGGATGGGCCCCCATATGCAAGGATGGGCCCCCATATGTGAGGAGGGGCCCCCACATGTGAGGATGGGCCCCCACATGTAGACTTACCTGCAGCCCTTTTTAGCCTGTCCACAAGGTCATGGTCGTTGTGCAGGGGTCAAAAATTATGTTTCTCCAGAGAAGCAGAACCGGATTTACTTGAGGAACTGGCTCAGGAGATTATGGAGGCTGAGAAGCCCCGTGAGCTGCAGTCTGTGAGCTAGAGACCCCAGAAAGCCAGGAGTGTGATTCCAGTCTGAGCTTAAAGGGCTAAGCACCAGAACCGATAGTGTCAGCCCCAGTCTGAGAGCAGGTGGAAATTGATGGCTCAGCTCACCCAGGCAGACTGAGATAGAGAATTCCGCCCTACCTTGGCCTTTTTGTTCCATTCAGACCCTAGTGGACTGCATGGCACCTGCCCAGCCACCCTGGGGAGGGAAATCTGCTTCCTTGAGTCCACCAGTTCCAGTGCTAGTCTCGTCCCTGAGCCCTCATGGACACACCCAGAGGTGAGGTTCAACCAGACATCTGTGCGCCCTGTGACCCGGGCAAGTTGACCCGAAAAGTAAACCATCACAGGTCTGTCCCTTTCCTCACACCTCTTTCTTATAGACAAAGACCTGGACTTTTGTATCGATTCAACAGTTCCTGCGTTCAGACGTAAATTGTGTGCCAGTAGGTTTAGATGAACTAATGACATTACCATCCCAGGGAAAGGCGGGTCTCAGATGGTAGCAGTTGTGTGCCATGGGCTACAATGGGGGCTTTGCTACCAGGCTTCAGGGGAGCAGGTATTAGGGGCTCTCCACCTACCTATGGGGAGGCTGGAGGGTGGGCGAGGAATCCCAGGACCCAGGTAAACAATAAATAGAATGTATCAGGAGGGTCATAGTTGAGGGTCATAATTGAGGAGGATAAACATGCGGGCTGGGGATTGAGAGAACAAGTTTGAGCTGGTGTGACTGGGCTCACTTTCTGGCCCTGAAATATGCCCAGACCCCTGCCTGGCATGCAGTCCCTACTTGCACAATGCGTTATCAGAGCCTCGGTCGCTATATTAACTTCTTTTAAAGTCTATATTCTGGCCAAAGTGATTCCTGTGAAATCTACTGTCACGTGTGAGGGATGATTTGGCCAGAGAAAGTGGAAACAAGTCAGCAGCCTTCAGAGGGCTGAGCCTGTAAGATAACACCCCAAGGGGGCTTCCGAAAGGGGCGTGGGGACCCTGTGGGGTGAGGGATTGAGGCCGATCTTCCCTCTCCACCCGCCCCAAAGTGCATTCTTTCCATAATAGTTTTGTTTTTCCTCTTAGAAATAAACAACAAAGCCACAGGTCCCGAAACAGAGTTTTCATAGAGCTTTTCCCCTTCACGTTAGGAGGCAGGGAGGGCTTCCGTCCTGTTTCCTGCAGTGGTCAGCCCCGCAACCTTCCTCCTTCTCCGCTCTCCCCTTTGTCTCCTGTTTTCATTGCTGACTGGCAAATGGCTGTGATGCTTAGCTGCTTCTTTTCCTGAGGTGAGTGAAGAATTAAAAAAAAAAAATGACTGCCCTTCTGGTCTGATGGCGAGGGCTTTGCCCTCAATTTCACCCCTTCTGTCCCCTGGATAGACCTCCCAGTGGATGCAAAACTGCCACAAAAAGGAAACCCACCCCCCAGGGCTTTCTCTGCTTTGCTTTGAATCTGCTCTCAGATTGGTCTAGAAATGATGCCCCTGCAAGCCCCACTGTCAGTTTCTTTTGGACGCATCTGACGATCTACGGAGCTTTATGCTGAGCTGAGCATCTTTGGTGACCCAGAGCTGATATGTCTGGGAGTTCCTGGGACCTGCGGGTCTCCCCTGGGGAGAGCCTGAGGGTGCCTGCCGAACGGCCATCCTTCTACTCCCAGCCCTTTACAAAGCCCATCGGAGTCCCGGGGCTTTGGCCCCCACTGCCCTTTGGAGAGTCGGGAACTCTCATTCCAAGTGAGGGTCATTTCCAGGTCGGGGAACAATTTTCCGTCCGGAATCCTGGATTTAGGCTCCTCTTTTTATTAGCTTTTCTCTTCTGATCCTTCTATAATTAAGTGACACAGTTTCTCCCCCTGTTAAGAGACAGGAAGCTTTCATTTTCAGCTGTGAAGTGCGTCCGACTTGAATGAAGCACTTGTGAGTTTGGGCAGGGACGAGTGCACGTTCATTGAGAGCCCGGCTCGGCTCCACCTGATGCCCCCCACACTGATCCCCCAGCAGTTCATGTTCTCGGGGAGTGGAAAGTGCTGCTGAGACGGACCACAGACCTCCCGGGGCTGAGTCAGCGCGTCAGAAGAAGCAGAAGTCTGAACCCAGTACCCACGCAGGCTCTCCCTGCTGTGAAAGGCTGGCGTCTGTCCCTGCCTGAGTAAATGGCAGGGAACATGGGCATCTGCTCAGAACACCAGCGGACTCCTCCGTCATCTGGGTGCCTTTGAATTCACTTCTGTAAATGTGGCAGGGAGGGAGGGGCAGACACCAAGTGACAAATTCTGGCAATTTCTATCCTCCTCCCTCCTGGTGGGTGGAGCTCTTGCCTCGGTCCTCGCCTTCCTCTTTGGTGCGGGAATAAACCTGAATTTGAGAGAATGTTCAGATGTGGAGGGAGGAAGTAGGAGTGGCACTTTTATCTCTTCCCTGTGTGTGAGCGTGTGTGTGCATGGGTGTGTGCGTAAGCATATATGTACACAGGCGTGTATGCACGTGCAAACCCTGACACTCTTCTCCGTTTGTGTCTGTCCCACCCACTCTGCTCTCTGTCCTGGCCATCGAGACCCCCTGACCTTCACGACCCCTGGTTTCTCCTGTTTTCTTGTCTCTTTGCAGCTTACTCTTGGCCAATATTCATTTTACTTTCCATCCCAACAGAAATTCCCTCAGTCTCTCTCCCAGATTGCAGACCTATCTACATCCGGACTGGGAATTTCCAGATCCTTCCTGAAGCAAGGGAGTCTCTGCCCTCTGTCTTCTCTCGGCTTAAGCCCCTCCTCAGGTGCCCTGAATGCCATCCGCTCCATCCTTACCCCTCCCCTCCCCTTCCTTCACCCCCACCCCCTCTTCGCCCCTTGTCATCACAAGCATTTCAGTTGGTTCAGACCTGTCCTATTTCGCAGGGTAAAAGCTGTGCCCCGCATCTTTGCACCACCACTTCTGTCTCATATCTCACAGCCTGAATTTTCACAGGCATTGCTCTGTGCCCAGGGCTTCCCTTCACTCTTCACCACGCTCCTCTTCGTAAGCTCGCAGGTGGCGTCGACATCTTCAAACCGGGTGCATCCCCCACTTTTCCTCTTTGACACTGCTGACAACTCCCTTCCTCCAGATGCCCTCTTCTCTCGGCCTTCTGGAAACCACTGCCTGTAGGTTTTTCCCACATCTCTGACTGCAACTTCCCAGGGCCCTATGCAACTCTTTCTACTCTGTCTACCACATGTTTGCTTTTTTGGGGTCTGTCCTAGGCTTTCTCCTGTACCCCCCAGGGCAGCTCCTTCACACCCATTGCGTCGTTATGGTCTAGAAAGATTCTGTTGATGTCCATATTTATAACTCCAGCTCAGGCTTCTGATCTGGGCTCCCTCTCTGCAGAGCCGGCTGCCCTCCTGCCTCTCAGCCTGCACTCTGCAGTGTTTAACGTTTCTACCAGCCAGAAATTGTGGCATCACCTTCAGCACCCTCTTACCCCTCACTTCATCGCGCTCGCAACTGTATCCACTAAATATCTCCTAAATCTACCCACTTCCCTGCTTCTCTGCTGCTGCCGCCATCCTCGTCTGGTTTGGACAGTCCTCATTGCCTGAACCACAGTGACCGACTCTGATGCTTCTTTTCTGATCTACTCCTGACCTCTCCTGCCTCTTCTCCACACTTAGACCAAAAGTCATCTCTTTAAATGAAAATCTGAGCATGGAAGAGTCTTGTTTAAAACCCTTAATTAGCTTCCCATTGTTCTTGGACTGATGGTCAAGGTTGTTACCAGAATCTACAAGGCTGTGCAAGCTCTAGCCCTACTGACCTTTCTAGCCTATGTGATAGCTATTCTTTTTCTCTACACCCTGACTCCCTCAGTTCCTCACGGGACACTAGTGAGAGGGAAAGGGATGCTCACGTGATTAATCTGGAGCAACGGCCATAAAACAGGACCGGCCTGGGCAAGCTGTGTGATCCCTCCCTCGGCGGTGGGTCTGCTCCACTTATCCTTCTCCACCTGCCTGGGCCCCTCTCGCCTCTCTCCTTTGCCTCATTAATTCTGAATCACCTTTGGGTCCATCTCAAGGTCCACTTGTTCAGACAGGGCCTTGTGGCCCTCAAGTTCCCTTTGCAGGGAACCCTTTGCAGCTCTTCCTCTGATTCCTTCCACACTGCTGTTGACCCCACTTTGCAGATTCTTCAACATTGTCATTTTGTGTGTATTTATGAGATGCTTTCAGATTTATCTTCCCCACTAAACTGTAAGCTCCCTGAAGTCAGAAGCCATGTCCAGCTTTGCTCACAACTGCATTTCCAGCTCAGGGTCTGGCACATAATTACTCAATATTGCTCAGTAGGGGAGTCAATGGAAGAATCTGGTAACTATTGGGGGATAATTATCCACCAGCTTTTTATGTTTCTGCACATCTTGTGAACAGAGACACTCACTGCCTTTGTTTTTATTTACCTATTTACGGATTTTATACAATGAACAGCCTTAGAAGACAGCAATAATGTCTACCTTCAGAATAGAGGATGGATGTGCTGGCTATCCAATATAATAAAAATAATGTCTTCCTCTAAGAAAAGTTCAAGTTTTCTACATGTTCTTCTGCTGTAACACGACTGACTGTATTTGTAGATAGAATACGGCTCTCTCCACGTTACTCTGTAGGAATTGTGGCTCAAGTGACCAGCACAGAAAGGGCTGCAGCTCTGGCTCCTGCTGTGAGTAACACAATGTATTTTCATCTCTGACACAGGAATCTTGTGTCTTCTGTCAGCACCCATATCAGTTCCTTGTTGGGTGAAATCTCAGACCTTCACAGTTTTTGACATTAATAAAAATAATTATATTTTGTTCATTCTATGTATTTCTTACGCTAGTATCAAGACAAGCAGAAATGGAATATGTGAATGTCCTGGTTACAACTTCCTATTTTTCTTTGCACATAGACCAACTGCATCTCTGGGGTCACCCCTGCATAATAATCTAAAGTGAGCATCTTGACCATATCTCTTACTTATTCTCTTTTTGGTATGTTCTCTTTTTTCTCCTTCTAATGTTGTCATTTTTTCTTCCTATGTCTTTAATCTATGTTCAATTCCCTTTCAGACAATTATACTCATTTCTCGCCCAATTTTATGACTCTTAAAGAGGAAAAATATACAAGGCTTAGTAAAGTATAGAAGAAAAGGCCCTGGATCAGAGGTTACACAGTATAACTTTTAGATGTCTTTAGTTACGTGAAGTTGGGAAGGTCACAAAACTCTACTTTCTTCATCTGATACATTCATTCATTTACTCAGTCATTCAATCATCATTTATTGAATTATTTGTAATAAATGACATCATTGTCATTTATGAGATAATAGAAAATAACTAGGTCTAATGAAGAAGATAGACAAACTCAAGATGTGAGTGCTGCATGAAGGACATGATAATAAAGGGAATGTCAGAGAGCAAGGGCAGGGCCACGGAGTGGTCACAGAAGAGCTGATCAGGGTGAGTTGTGCAAGGGAGCCGGGTCCGAGCCTCATCTAGTAGGGCAAAGTAACTTGGCCATGAAGCAAATGACACAGAGAGTTTTACTTAAAGGAAAGAGAAAGTTCCCCGTAATGCTTGTTGAGCTCTGTCCCTCTTTGCCTTCCTTGGTAATCAGGCTTTGCCTTTGCTCCCAACTGTCCCAAACTTACAGTGGTACCCCTAGGGGAGAGTCTTTATCCAGTGTACCTTTGGGAGGCAGGGGAGAGTTCAGGCCTCTGCCTTCGCAGGCAATCTAGGCACAAAGGGAACCATGTGAGGCTGCCCCCAGACGGCCTTTGTGGGCATGCGAGTGTTTAGCACAGGGCTTGGCACATGGAAACCATCCAAGTGGTTGGACCAAAACTGGGGAATATTTTGGAAATTATTTGTGCACTTTCTCTTTTGCCTCTTGAGAACATGGGATCTTCCCTGTATGGTGAACGATCTCCATCTGGCTAGAAGCGGGAGCGAAGGTAGCAGACAGTAGAAACATCTCAGAAGCAGCCAGGGAGGCCAAAAGGATTTTATTTCTATTGGGCAAAATAGGATTCTGCAGCAGGAGGTTAGCTTTGAAGTGCAAGATGTTGTCTTGAGGTGGAATTACAAGGTCTTTACTGCCCTGTCTTGCAGCTTCTTTTGTCAACACTTCAGCAGTCTTTGGAAGGAAGACAAAGGCAACTCAGGGCACCTCAGGAGAAAGAGCAAGGCCACTATCTTTGCTTACATCCACAGGATAAAACTGAGAGTTTAATGTTCCCATTAATTAGAGTGTGACTGTCCCACCAAGAGGCCTGCAAGGGGACTGAGATATTTTTTAACCCATACTTTTTAAAAAGTATATGTTTGGACAATATCCATATCTTACAAGCTAAACATAATTTAATGCTTTTATAGACTTAGAGAGGTGCAAAGTAGTACCAAGAATCTGAACACATCCCAGAAGCATTTAGAATATTTAGAAAAGTCTTCAAAGTGAATACAATGGTTGGACCCACAAACATGTCCACTGATTTACATTTTTAACAGGGAATGTGTTGTCTAAAGATTATCTGGATTCCGGCCATACAGTAAAGCTGTCTCACTTCCACGGGTTAGTCTTCGCTACTCCAAGTGTAAAAGTCTGAAAATTATCCTTAAAATGGAAATTATTCAGTTCTTTAGGTTTTTTGCTCCTAAATGGTGTTTCTTTAGGAGCAAAGATATTGGACTTTTTAAAAATAGGTTTTATAATAAACTATGGAAATACTTGTCCCCCACCTCCATCCTAACTGGAAGTTGAATGAGAAGTCTTTTTCTATTTGTTCTGACTTTTAAACTTTTGTATTAATGATAAAGTCATTCTGCTCTTTCTTGGTGGTTTAAATTTGTGTGACTTCCTATCGTGGGAGAATGGAGAGTCAGGTCTCTTACGCCCTCTCCCCACAGGGCAACACAGTATTTCCTTCTGTGGCTGTCACTAGCACTCAGGCGAAAACATTTTCTCCTCTGCTTTTAGAGTCCATGTCAGATTTCCTCTCCTGCTGCCCGTGATGTCCAGTTACGGGACTCGGTCTAGCCCAGCTGCAGGCAGAGCAGGAAGTCACCGGTGTGAAACCTTCCCAGCCTCTGTCTGCCTGGCATTGCCGGCTGCCCATGTTCAAGGACGCAGCTGTGCAAGGACGGTGGGTCAGGAAGCCCCGGGCCCTCCTTCCCCTGTGTACATTCTGATTCAACAGTAATACGAGGGCTGATTCCCTTTGTGAGAAATCCAGAAACCCATTAGGAGGTCCCTGACCCCAGATGAGCCCGAGACGAACCGCATTGACTTCAGCAGGAACATCTCGGGCGCCTCTCAGCCTGAAGACTGCTTCCTCCGCCCACGGCTGCGGCCCCCCACTCTCTTCTGGGAGGCCCGGGGGTTACCTTGCCCTGCCCACCACAGGCAATACCTAACCTTGCCACCGGGGGGACTGCGCACGCAGCCTGCCACCGCCACCAAGCTGACACAGCAGTGGGCCACAGACCCACAGGCAGAAACCAGGAGGGTGGCTGCGGGCGCTGTGCGGGGCAAGGAGAAGGGAGTCGCTGGACAGCGTTTCAGCCCTACCAGATGAACGGCTCTGGAGGTCCACTGTGCTAAAATGTATTTGTAGTTAACAAAACCATATCATATACAAGCAGTCCCGGGTTACAAACAAGAAAGGTTCTGTAGGTTTGTTCCTAAGCTGCATCTGTATGTGAGTTGGCATAGAGATATTTATCTATTACCTGTAATAGCCCCTGTTTGTAAGCGCAAGTTTTTTGTAAATTGGATGTTTGTAACTCGTGGACGACCTGTACTTACAATTTGTGAAGAGGCTAGATCTCGTGTGTATTATTCACAATATCCAGACGAGCAGTAATCATAAAAGGATGGCTGCTCCATCACCCAGCATCTTCTGTGACTAGAGCCACCAGAACCGTGTTTAAAAAACTTGCTTTGTTTCTTTGTACCAATCAGAAATTCAACTCCAAACTCTCCACCAGAAATATACATCTCTTCTTAGATCCTTTATAATTTCATCTTTTCTTTGGGACTGTCCATCCAAAGACTGCTCTCTAGCCTTCTGCACAACTGTCTTCCTGGAGATCCCTTCTAGACCGTGGAGCATAAATTCCCTGGTTTCTGCAACTCACGTTGGCCAAGATTGTTACCTCCCTCTCTGAAGTCTATTCTCCCAGCTAATAGATTCTATTTCCCAGCTTCCCTCATGAAAACTTAGCTCTGCAACTTATTTCTGGCCAGTGAGCTGTAAGCAGTGATGTGCGAGCCCTCTGGTAAGTGTCCTTAAGAGCGTGGACACCCTTCCTGGTCCTTTCCTACACCAGGGTTTCTCAACCTGGGCACTATTGACATTTTGGAACAGACAATTATTTCTCATGGACACCTGTCGTGCATTATAACATGTTCAGCATCATCTCCAGCTTCTACCCTCCAGATGCTGGCAGAACACTCTCCCCCAGTTGTGACAACTGGAAGTGTCTCCCGACATTGCCAAATGTCCCCTGGTGGGCAAAATCACGCTGGGTGGGAACCCTTATTCTGTGCCAGTGACCGTCAACCTTGAATGTGAGTCAGAATCCCCAGGGGAACTCCAGGAAACACAGATGGCTGGGTCTTCTTCCTGGAGTTCCTGATTTAGTAGAAGTGGGAGAGGGCTTGAGAATTTGCATTTTTATTAAGTTCCCAGGAGGTGCTGAAGCTGCTGGTCTGGGGACTGCTCTGTGAGCACTGCTGATCTGCACGACTTTGCTTTGCAGATAAACCTGTCCTTTCTGTACAATAACTGTGATGATAGCATTGAACATGGAAAGCTCGTGACTATAGGCCAGTGTTTTTCAACCTTTTTTTTTTTTATCTCATAGTACACTTGAACCTATAGTTAAACTTCTGGATCATACTTAGATTATGTTGATCAAAAAAAGAGTAAAAAAGAGAGTGTACTTACTGTGCTTTGGCCTTCTTTTGAAAATAATTTAATTAATGATCTTTAAAAGTTTTCACGGCACACCGGTGTGTTGAAAATTGCCGCTAGGCCATCAGGACAACCTTGACAGTGAAGTTCAGGAGTTCAGAAATCGTGGTATTAAGAGACATTGAAAGGCAGCTGCAAAGTGTGTGGTTTATGGATCAGATGAGATATGGTTGACATTTCCTCTGACTTTGGTGGTGTTTGTCAATATTACTGATAGAGATGACCAAAATGAAAAAAAAAATCTCAAGAAAAATGGTAAAGAGGATAGTGATGAATCTCATTGGTCTGTAGCATGCACACCCACCCACCTCTACTCAGCATTTTTCTATTGCTTTTCTCAGGCTTTCTGCAGTGAATTCTGTATAAATTTCCAGGGGCTATTTTTAAAAATCTACACAATCTCCTCCACTTAGAGGCACATAATTCTTTATCTTTTAACTAAATAATTTGTGTTGGAACAGCAGAAAACTACAGGAATTAATTCTGCACACACTTTTTGCAGATCGGAGGGAGAATAATAAAAGAAATCAGCTTGGCCCACATTTCAGTGGACGGCTTATATTTAATCTTCTTGGTTTATAGATGTGACAGCAGTCTGCAGAGGCATTTTGAGACCATCGCTTTTTAGCACTCATGGGTGCCTACCCTGCATGCCTGGTGCCAGTGTTTAATTGTAGCCAAGAGAATCTGAGAAATAAAAAGATCTATCCCCACACCAGAGAGTTACAACCAAAATCAATAGACCCGTGCTGGCAACATTACTTTACTGTTGTCTCTTTAATCTCCTCGACTCTTTTGCAATTACTTTTATTACTGCTGCTCATTTAATGAGACCATGGGGTTGGGATCCAGATGGTGCCATTAGTTAAATCTGAAAGACTCTAATGGAATTGAGTTCAAAGCAGGTTAAAAAGTAGTAGGATTACAAATTTTGGTGGTCATGACCTAATAGAACACAGCTCTGAGTACCTGTTACACACTAGAAATTAGTGCAGGCCTCAAGTGGGAAGACGCGGATTAAAGTTCAAGAGAACAAGTGTGCTCACTCACTCATCCGTTCCACAAATATTTGATTGTCTTCCTGTCTGGGTGCTTCAGTGTGACATGAACAAGACAGCCAGGTGCCTGCCCCATGGAGCTTGTGGTCCACCAGAGGAGAAAGACAGTGTCCAGCACACAGGCAAGCTCAGTAAGCATCTGTGTAAGGGTGAGGAAGGGGGGAAGTGGACAGAGGTGTGGGGGGAGAGGACAGAGGTGGCCGCGGCAGGTATGTATGGGTCAGGAGAAGCTCTCTGAGGAGACGCTGTTTAAGCCACTATCTGACAGCTGGGAAGGAGTCGACTTTGGGTACTGCTGTCAGAGTAAACAGCACCTACAAAAGCCTTGGGACCAAAGTCATTTGGTATTTCCAAGAAACAAAAGGACACAGCGTGATGGAGGGAGAGGGCCTGAGATGCGTCTGGGAGTGGCCAGAAACTGCTGGGCCCAGAGCTGCGGTTGAGTGGACCTGGCGGGGACTGAGACCCTGAGATTATCCAGGGGCCCAGAGTTGCAGTTGAGTGGGCCTGGTGGAGACTGAGACCCTGAGATTATCCAGGGACTTCAAGTACATCCTGTGCCAAAGTGCTGACCAACAAGACTTGTGGGAAGAAAGCCCTTTGGTTCAGCGAGGCAAACACTCGTGGAAGCATCATATCCAGTCAGTTTGTGAGGTCGTCTGAAGCCTGATTTTGTGCCTTTGTGAAGAGAGCAGGCAAAACCGAGGCCATATTTTGGTTAATGAAGTTGCCTTATATAGTAGCAATAATTTAAATTTTGCATCCCTGCCCTTCCTGTAGGGCACGGCTGTTGCATCCGAGGCCCCTCTTTTCCTCACTGGTAACGGTGCCTGGCCTGCCTTTGAAGAACGTCACTGTGTCCCATCATATCCCTTGGCAAACAGTAGTTGTCCTCTTCCCAGGGTCTCTGCTCTTTCTTCCTGGGCTGAGGCACTTTCTCTCTCAGTGGATGAGTTTACATTCCTTGAGGCCAAGTTCAAAGAGACACATGACCTCCCAGGCACTGGGCTTAAGAGGGGAAAGCAAACCACTAATGTCCCCACCATCTCTAGAAGCCCTTCTTCAGCACCTCTCAGAATGCTTACGGGGATTTATGCTTCCTTCATCAGCACTTTCATTTGCCACGATTACAAAAGGTAAACTAGATCATTAGTTCATATAAGATATTCTCTGGACCTATGGCCTTACGCATAGCAGGTGATAGAAATATTTATTGCATTGTATTCTTGCTAGTGGTCACTGTTTATTGAGCAGTTAATTTTCCAAGTACTCATCAGAGTAGCTAATACTCATCATTAGCTATTACCTGATAGCTAATTTGATGTGTCAAATTGGCTGTACTATAGTACCCAGATATTTTGTCAAAAACTATTCTAGATGTTTCTGTGAAGGTATTTTAAAAATAAAGTTAACATTTAAATTAACAAATTTGGGGTAAAACAGACACACCTCCCTTATGTGAATTGGCCTCCTCCAATCAGCAAAGGCCAGAGTAGAAAAAGACCGACCCCCACCCCCACACACCATTTCCCACACAGGAAGGAATTCTGCCTGTAGATGCCTTTGCGTCAAAAAGGCAATCCTTGCCTGAGTGTCCAACCCGCCAGTGCATTCTGCAGATCTTAGAGTTGCCGGTCTCTACAACTGCATGAACCAGTTTCTTAAAGTAAGTCTGTCTCTCTTTCTTTTTTCATCTTGTTGGCTCTTTGTCTAGACAACCATGTCTAATAGCCATTTGTGCCCATTTTATAGATGAGGAAATTGAGGCTCTGGGGTGTTGAGCCCCATACTGGAGGGCGCACACCTGGTAAATGATGTAGCCAAGGTCAGGTGTCTCAGAGCCATAACCTAGCGTGGCTTCTTTTGCATGAAATCATTCTTATAAGAACACAGTGGCCTGCATATCACACAAACTGTATTTCCTGCAGAGTGTCGCGCCTTTTTAGTGGTTCACTGACGATCTTAGGGTCTTATGGTGTGAACCATAGACATCAATTATTTGAACACTCGGTTGTCTGGGTTACATGTGGCAGTGTCCTGTAGCAGAGAAGGTTGACTAACAGGACAGTGTGTCCTAGATTTTTACTGCACATGCACTTGCTTACAATACTTAAGACCCTTGTATAAAATTATTTTCTTTAAAGTCATAATTTCTAAAAAGAAAAATCTTGAAATACACTATTTTCCTAAACAGTCAACTGTGAGGTCTTCAGGACCATGAATGGGAACCAAATAGGCAGGAACTTAAAATTAACCAATTTGTTGAACGTAAGATTACCTCTGCTACCTCCAAGAGAATGAAATTAAGATGGAGAGAAATGAACAGCCCCCGTGGAGTCCTGAGTCTCTTGATGTCTTTTGCAGTGGGCTAAAGTCCCCTGGTGAGATCTAAACTTCAAAAGTGGCCTCAGACTGGAACTTTGCCATAGGAAAAGTTGGTGGTAAACATTGACCCTGGGATCAATCGTTTCTGTTTAAGTTGCAGAATGCCCCGATCAGAGAGAGGCCAGGTCACACTTGATAAAGGCAGCTTTTCTCAGGAAGAAGAGCTGACCCAAACTCACAGAAAGACAACCTCCCTGGCTCTGAATTGAAATTATCCCTCCTAGGATGGAGAAGATGGCCGTGAAGATGTTGATTGTGTTTGCCCTTGGAATGAGTGACTGGTCTTGCTCAGGTAAGGTAGCGGATGAGAGGCCCACGAGACCCACGCGGAGCGTCCTGGCCCAGTGCCTTGTCTTACCCTGCGCGTGCTTGTGTTCAGGCTTCCCCGTGTATGACTACGACCCCTCCACCCTGAGCGAGGCCCTCAGCGCCTCTGTGGCCAAGGTGAATTCCCAGTCGCTGAGTCCGTATCTGTTTCGGCCATTCAGAAGCTCGTTAAAGAGAGTAAGTGCTGATTAAAGTCTTCTGTTCTCAACCTGCAGACGGCTTTCTGTCTTTTCTCGTGTCAGTTTGTTACTCTTTAAAAATTTTTTGGGTTTTTTTTGCAGTTTTTGGCCGGGGCTGGGTTTGAACCCACCACCTCTGGCATATGGGGCCGGCACCCTACTCCTTTGAGCCACAGGCGCCGCCCTAAAAATTTTTTTTTTAGTTTAAAAAAGATCATAGCTGATTATCTCTTTCAGACTGTTTCTTTTTTTGGCAGATAGGATTTAGCTACAATTTTGCCGTGAGGCTCTCAAAGCTGCTTTCGGGCTGACTGTCCCGCCGTGTTCGTCCCCTCACCTTCTCTTCCACTCCCTGCCTTCTGTTCCCGCACTTGAAGTCCTCAGGGCTGCTCCTGCGGTGTTGTGTTAAGAACGTCTCATTAAGAGGAAATACGCCTCCTTTCAATCTCAGCAGTTCTTCTCATGCTTATTGGAAGTAAATTCTGGCTTTGGGGCCAGAGAAACCCACCTCCTTGTGTCGGCCTGGTGATACCAGGTATCTGGCTTCCTTTCAGCCTTGAGAACTGAGGAAAGAGGAAGTTTCCTTGGGCTTCCAAGGACAAGGTCTGATATGACAAGTGGGTGTGGCAGGTGGCCGCCCCTTCCAGTTCCCCTGGGAACTCCAAGGCCTGGGGATTGTCCTAATAGGGCTCGTGTGGAAAGGTGGGAGGTAGAGGAGGTTCTAGAGAGTTAGTCTTGGGAATGGAATCTCTGCGCTGTCAAGGTGGCATGCGAGGAAGAACAGAGACATAGCCGGGGGTCGGGGTGGCTGGTGGCAGCGACTGTGTGCAGGGGGAGGCGGCTGCGCTTCCTCTTGGCCTGCTGCTTCCCCCCCCCCTGCAGCTCACACCTGGTAGCTGTTCCCTCTGCTGCTCCGCAGAGCACATGGATCCTGGTTTCCCAGCCTTAATCTCCAACTACAAGATGTTCATCTTGATCTTCTTCAGAACCTGCCTCAGTTTCTCTTTCTCAAATTCCAAGAGAATTAGTGATATTGTCCCAGGTCAGGTCACAGATCACGAAGACTATGAGCTAACCTTTAGTTAGGTGCGCATCCAAGAACCCAACTGTCACCCCCAGAGTGGGGTCACTGGGATCTGGGCGCTGTGGTCAGCTGCCTCCCAGAGGCCGAGCTGCAGCTGAGGCAGAACTGGCTCGGAATAAAAAACCCCCTTCCCTGTGCACTGTGGCTCCCCAGTGCCAGTTCCACTGGCGTTTAATGAAATCCACTTGTGACCTTGGGGGATTAAAGTCTTCTTGCCAAGCTTACAGATGAATAGTTCAAATTAACTTGTAATGTAGCTCTTGGTCACTGCAGAAGAAAGTTAGTAGTTAATTAAGTGAATAAGAGAATGTAGACAGACTCTAAGAGAACTGACCGCTGAGGCTGCAGATCTGACCGGAGGGGTGGACAGCTGTGAGACACAGCCACCCAGGCATGCAGCCGTGCGTGCACCATCTCAGCACAGGTACACACCAACTCAGCCCAGATGCACCTGCTTCTAAAAGCATATGTGGCAGATGGGATTCTTCATGGGCACATCAGTGAGGGATGTCCCTGTGCCCCCCATGCCACCCCTCTCCTTGGAAGTCTGACTGTTCTTGCCCCTCTCAATCTTTCCTGGTTATTCAAATTTATCAGTCAATCGACATGCATTCTACCCATCCGTGAAAACTCTCTCTCTTCTCCCATTGCAGGGGAGACTTTCCTTCTTTGATTTCTTTTGGGGGCATTTCTTTCCTCATGGGAGTATTTAACACTTTGCTTTATGTAGTGAGTATTCACCAAATCTTACCAATGGCTCCAGATTGATCAGTTTTCCTCTACCCAACAGGCATGAGAGATCTGCTAAGAGAGCAGATCGCTAGCACTGAGGGTGCAAATAATTCATGGACGAGGCAATACAGAAGAGCGAGAAACATCTGGAAAAACATGCAGCCTCTCTAGTAGAAAAAAAAATCAGAGTCAAAATAACCAGGTGAAAAGGTAAAAGCATAATAGGTGGAAAAGAAATCTCAAATACTGTTGGAGAGTTTATAATTAGGTAAAGTCATCTTTGAAAAGCAATTAGGAAGCGTGTGTTTAGCTTATTTACATGCATGTTAAACATGTAAATTAATAAATGCTTCTAACTTTCAATCACATAGTTTGCCTTCTAGGAATACGTGCCAAGGGGGGAGGTGGCTAGTCGTGTGTGTGCACACGTGTGTGCATTCTGAGGGAGAGGTCAGTGGGTTTAGAGAGAAGGGTTGAGTCCTTCCACTGTCCCTGACTCAGCATCACTGGGGGCTTTAGATGCTCCTTCTTTTCAGGGGCCGCAGTCAACAAACCGAATCCCAGCTGCTAAGGGATTCTGAAATGCTCTGAGTGCTCAATTCACACTCTGAAATGCTCTTCCGGTCACTCTAAGATGGTCCCTCTGAGCTCTGAGCCACTGGGTGCCGTCCGCACGCGTGGATGGAACACTCTTGCATTGATTCCAATTACTTGCCTCTTGGGCTCCAAGTTTGAGAAAGGATGGGAAAGGGGCAGGTTCTATGATCAGCACTGGTGTGCTTCACCCTCTACTTAGGCTCACTCAGAGCAGAGGGAGGAAAGGTGGGCTCAGGCCCTGTGCTGGGGACCAGGAGCGGCAGAGGATGGACGAGGCTGTGCCTTCACATACAGAACTCGGACTCTACAGGAGAAGGGGGAGGAGGCCAGGGGATGCAATTAAATAACTGTTCATGTTCTCTCCAGGCCGTGGAGAAAATATGGCTGTGGGGAAAATAAGACTGGCCGGGGTGGCAGTTCAGACAGGGCGGAGGTCTCCACTGAGGCTTCAGATTTGAGCTAAGGCTCACTCAAGTGACCAGGCATCCAGCTATCAGAAGACCTTTTCAGGGAGAACGGCACTGCTCAGAGCCAGTGAGAGGCTCTGCAAGACAAAAGTGCTTGAGAGAGCTCCTGGCTAGTGCCAAGTGAGTCAGGCCAGAGAAGTGGCCATGAGCAGGATGCATCTGAGTCATACTTGGAAGGCCATCCCTTCACAGAAACATGTCTGGGCACCTTGACTTAGCCAAGTTGACACATAAAATTGATCACTACAATTGCCAAGTAGAATTGTTATGGATGCTTTATTGCTTATTGTAAATTAAAAACAAAACGAGATCATTACAAAAAAAATTTGGCTCAGCACCTGTAGCTAAGTGGTTAGGGCACCAGCCACATACAACTAGGCTGGCAGGTTTGAGCCCAGCCCAGGCCTGCTACACAACAACAATAACAACAACAACAAAAATAGCCGGCCCTTTTGGTGGCTGAGGCAAGAGAATTGCCTAAGACCAAGAGTTGGAGGTTGCTGTGAGCTGTGACGCCACAGCACTCTACCGAGGATGACATAGTGAGACTCTGTCTCAAAAAAAGAAAAAAAAATAGAAAATACAAGAAAGCCTAAATTAGTATACATTGTCCCTTTCTCTGAGAAGCTGTAAACTCTTGGGAGGATATCTTTTCAGAGCCTTTTCTCTTCATATGTAGTTATAAAATATTTTTTTAAAGAAAGCAGGACCACACTGCAAGCTCCCACACTTTGTTTCAGTAGTAATGCTGAGTTGTGGATTCTTTATTCTAGGGCATTTATGCTAGCCTACACTTTTCAAACAACCCAGAACAGAAATTTACTGGCTACAGTGAGTTCTCATGAAACAGCAAAAATGTTGTTTCTCTACATTCGCGAAAGAGTATTTAATAGTGCTTAAAGATGCAAAAGAGGCTGCATCTCATAGTTCAATAAAATGATCTCAAACTCCTACATTTTCATCTTTGAAACTAACCTCGGTGTTGCTAGTTTGCATTTATCAAATTGCTTTCAGAAAAATTGCTAAAGCATGATTGGAGGCAGAGACTTCCAAACAAAGGACTTCTCTTGATGGGAGATATCTTGATTTTTTTTCTTTTCTTATGAGACTCAGATTTAATAGCAAGTATGTTAAAATTATACACAAACAAGGTAGCAAAACAAACGGTGAGGTTGAGTTTTTATTGCTACCTCTTCTCAGAAAATTCTTCTTTTAATCAGCACTCATTACACACCCTAAGCTGGAAGTTGGCTACATTTTCCTAAAACAAAATTTCCTGCATGTGCCATTATTCCTTCCCTGTGAGTGGTCTGTGTGTGCACTGACTGCGTTTTGCCATAGGTGGGCTCTGAGCCCAGAGGGAAGCTGTGACGTGCAGCCCAGGGCGTGGTCGGGCACTGGACATGGTGTCCCCACCCTGGCCAGCTCCCCGGCCTCCTGCTATCATCTTGCTTCTGCTCCAGTCTGTTCACTTCGCAGTTGCCATGGTGATTCCGACATACCTCTTAAAACCTGATAGCCTCTCATCACACTGAGTGTGCAATCTAAACACCTCCCCATGGCTATGAGACCGTAACTTGTCTGAAACTGCCCACCGCTCCAGCATCGTGGTCTACAGCCCTTTGTTCCTGTAGCTCCAGCCACAGAGTCAGGCTTGTCCCTGCTCAGGTGTGAGCTCCACTGTGTCCTCACATGATGGGCCCCTGCCCATTCTTCAAGTCTCAGAGTAAATTTCCCTTCCTGGGGAGGTTTTCTGGGCATTTTCTTTACAGCAGCTTCTAACCCTCTTTGTCCTGCTGCCTTGTTTTGCTTCTCTGCACAGTGCCATACCTATCTGGAATGATCCTGCCTAGTTTTCTTTCTTTTTAATTTATTTATGTATTTATTTTTATTAAATCATAGCTGTGTACATTAATGTACTCATGGGGTACAATGTGTTGGTTTTGTATACAATTTGAAATATTTTCATCGAACTGGTTAACGTAGCTTTCATGGTGTTTTCTTAGTTATTGTGTTCAGACATTTATATTCGACATTCAGTAAGTTTCACCTGGACCCCTCTAAGATGCGTGTTTACTTTGTGGCATCCCCTCTGCAATCTGAGCTTGGGGGGGGCCTTCCCTGCTCTGTCTCTGGTGCTGAGCACACTGTGAACCCGTGATGAATCACGGACCCCCTGGATTTTCAGGAAGTGTAGACGATTCCCCCAGTGTCCCACTCTTGTGGAAAAGAGTAGACATTCATGTCAACTTATTCATAGATCAGAACTGCTGAGGAAAAATCTGGGCTGGTTGACAGTGCAGCAGGGACACATTTGCTTATTTCAGGAATTATTAAGAAATCATGGAGAAGTCTTTTAGGAAAATGACACGAAAATATATGGAGTAGGTTCTTACTGTCTGTGGTAGTTACATTCTGTAAAGCCACCACAGATGAATGTGGAGTCATTGCTCTTAGGAGAAATAGAAGCTTAGGCCACATTTCCTCAACCCATCAATGCTGACCTTGTAGTGAATTCCTATTTGAAGATGATTAGTTTACTACCCATTGTGGATTCATTAGCATTGAACTTGTGGCCCACAGTACTGTGAGGTTCACGCCTGAACAAGGCTTTTCTAACGTGTATTTTCTCTGCGAGGCACATTGCAGCCTTCTCACGTTTAACAGCACTGGTCAGCACCAGGCTTGGCATCATTTTAAACACCAAAATTACCAAAAATGCAAACACCCTGACAATAAGTAGACCACAGAGCGCAGGCTTGCTTGCAGCATGAGAACCCAATTGCAGACAGATGCCTCCTTATCTGACCTAAGTTGGGAAGACACACTTTGGCAGACTCGAATTTTTCACTGCTCTTCACTTGCCCGTCAAGGATTACACAAGGGCTACAAGTGTTGATTTGGGGTTACAAATACACATCAGTGAGCTGACGAATTAACCGGATGGAACCCGTAAGTAATGAGGATCAATTGTCAATGTACATCACAGAAGCATGACTGGCCTTGGAGAGAGGCACTTCGATTCCGATTCCGGTTCTGTCACCCAGGCATTGTTTGGCCTGGGAAAATCACTTTTCCTCTTGTATTCAGAGTGAAGGCACAGACCTCGGTCATTGCGAAGTTAATTGACAGCTTTCGTGGGGATTTTGAGATTGTTTTGTCATTGTGCAGAGAGAATTGTTTCGAGTACTCTAAACTTTAGAAACGCGTCTGCCGCAAACTAACACTTTGTTTTTATGAAGGTTGAGGTTCTGGATGAGGACAATTTGATCATGAATCTAGAGTTCAGCATTCGAGAGACTACATGCAGGAAGGATTCTGGAGAAGACCCTGCCACGTGTGCCTTCCAGAGGAGCTACGGCCTGGTGAGCGTGGTGGGGGAGGACCCGAGCAGCGCTGCCTGGCTGGCATCTGGCCACAGCGCTGCCCGTGTTCACACAGTGTCCCCTGGTGGGGGCAGTGTCATTCAGAGGTTGAGGACTTGCATTGTGGAGTCTGTGATCCTGAGAGATGCTGACTCTTCACCCCTCATGCCTCATTTTCCTGCTCTTTAAATAGGAACAGATTTCCATCAGGAAGAGTGAGTACAAAGAGGTCAAAGAAAAAATACCAAAGAAAAAATTCTAGACACATTTCAAATTCTATTATAAATGAATATAAAACACTGACACTGTTTCGTGGTCGACTGTCACCAGTCCCCTCCCCTGGCTCAGGCTCTGTGAGACCAGGAACGTGGCTTATTAATTTTTGTGTACCTTGTGACACGCGTGGGCTGGGGTCCCATCTGAACAGGGCAGTGCTACCAACCCCACATTGTTTTCCACAGTGTTTGCATTCACGTGAACAAGCTCTCAGGGCTCTATTTCTTAAAATGATTGCTTGATGCTTGTTTGCTTATTTGTTTCATCAGACTTTTCACTGTGACTCTATTTTACAAAGGACCCAAACCAAAGTGCTGTCTATATCTAAGGGCATCTGAAGGCAGAGGAGAGAGGACGAAGTCCCCACTTGAATGGGCACCGAGTCTAGGCGGCCCGCTCGGCACTCACGGCCGACATGTTTGCTTTTCCTAGAGTCTTGTGATGTATCCAACATTGAAGAAATGTTTAAGTATTTCATTTCTTTCTACTTAGGTCTTGAGAAATTTTTTTTTTTTTTTGGAAAAGTGAAATGCCTCTGTGGATTTTCCCTTGCTCCTTCATTTTATCACTTGCCTGATTTATTGGATAGAGGTTAACTCACCTCAGCTGAAGATAGGACTCATTGTTGTGTCTTTCCAGCCATCAGCTGTTTGCAGAAGCACCGTGCAGGTGTCCATGGAGCAGGTGCAGAGCGTGAGGGCTCGCTGCAGCTGGGCCTCCGTGTCCGACTCTCACAGCAGCGAAGAGGTGGGACCAGGCCTTGCTCCCTCCCAGACAGCGCCTCTGAGGGTCTGGGTGGGGCTGAGGAAGGCAGAGTGGTTTAATAGGGTAGCTGGAGCATCATTCAGGGATGAGTGAGCCTTAACTCTATTCTCGGCCGGAGTCTCCCTTGTACACACAGCCTCACGTCGCGTATCCCAGGCTTCTTCCACCCTATTCTTGTGTGGGTACACTCTCGTCCTTTCTCCCTCCCCCGACCCTGTGATTTGGGACCTAATCTTAAAGTAACTGTTAGCGTATTTCAGTTTTCCATCTATGTAGCTCCTTGGCACTGTGGGTTAATGGCATGAACAGGGGCATTTTTGTTGAAATACTGTTCAAGCTATCTGCCAGTTCTGTGGTCTAGGTCAGGAAACTTAACCTTCATGTAACCCTTATGGTACACAGCTTCTTCATCTGTTAAATGCCCGTAAGAAAGACCTCTCTACACACATAAGTTGTTGAGAGAATTGGGTAAGTTCATGGCCAAGTGTCTGGTATATGATAGATGCTCAGTGAATGACAAGACCTTTTTTACCCTTTCAGTTGCATTAAAAGTGATTCACAATGATAATGCAAAATTGATAATATGTACATTCCTGAAATCATATAATATTGTATTTTCTGTTCATTAACTGCTTTTTTAAACTAGTCTGTGTGTCTCACAAGGGCTGAGGATATTCTGTCTCTTCAGGACAATGTTTGATACAGGGTCAACATTCTTTAAACATTTAAATAAACACAAGAAAATTTATTCAAGTATTTACTGAACAAGAAGGCAGTATGAGGAGGCAGTCTCTTTAGGCTACAGATAAAAATATGACTTACTTTATTCATTCATAACTGAGTAATATTCTTGGCTGATATTTGAAAAATGTTTCTGCCGTTATATAAGTGAATCTAACAACATATTTCTATTAAATTTTTAAGGCTTAATTCTATAGTGAGAATTACATTAAAAGAGTATAAAATTTCAACTTCAAGAATTACACATAAAAGTTAAGTTTCCCATGCAATTTATAAGCCAGCACCTTAAGTATGGGGTATGGAAGCCCATTTTAGAGTAAAAAGTCATGAGACTAATGACTGAGAAACTCCTATTACAGAAATGACAAGGACCAAGCATACATTTCAGATTTTGTTAGTATCGATTTTGTGGTTTATGTGGGAGCAAGACAAGCATAGTACCAGGTTTCACGGACTTAATAGACTTGTGGGGGCTGGGGCAGGCGTCCATCAAACAGGAATAGCCCTAACTACCAGGCAAGTGCTTGGGACCGTAGAGCAAGAGGAAGGGATGTTGTGTCTGAGCAGACAGAGCTTCTGGAGGGAATCAAACCAAGACCTGGAGGTTGGGTGGAAGTCAGATGTGGGGCACAGGGTGTGAAGGCGAGGGAGGCACACACCCCTCCCCGGGCACAAGGGAAGTCACGCAGGCATATCCCAAGGAGCCAGGGGAGGTGCTGGAACAGAAATTCACTGAGTGAGGTAAGCGGAATGTGGGGGCAGACACACAGGTAGGACAGGTCATGTTGGGATTCCCGCCTTTGTCCTCATGACAGTGGGGACTACCGAGGACTGTGAATGTGTGCAGGTGCAGGGAAGGTCAGAGAGTCAGGTCACACAGAGACTGGAACTGGGTGACGATAACACGGACCTTGAGGAGATGGGCATGAGAGGTGAGAGAGAATGCTCGCTGGGGCCAGGGTCCACTAGTAAATGTCGAGAAAAATGGATTCTAGTTCATTCTATGATCTTTGACACAGAATTAATTTAAACCTAATTTAACCCCTCTTCCATCTCTGATTTGGAAAGTTGATTCCCATTGCACAATCCACCAATCAGGTACCACTTCCCAACTGTGTAGTAAACACCACTAAGAAGCCTCTTGTGTTAAATTAAGGTAGCCCCTGGAACAAACTCAATTTTAGAATAAACTGACAGGGGCCTTGTCCTTAGAAAATTAGGAGATTGTAAAGAATTATGAGCAGTATTATAAAAATATTCCCAAATTAAAGAATTTTTCAATTCAAAAGGAGAAGAAGAAAGCAGATAAAGATTTAAAGTAATTCTTGGCAATCCCAAAATGGATTTCTTAAATGAAACAGAGGGAAAAAATATAAAACAGCTGTTAATCATTTTCAGTGAAATAAATGGTGATATTACAAACATGAAAGACATAGACTAGGATGAATTTAGTCATAGAACAAATAGATCATTGTTGGAAGCAGGAAATGAAAGAAAGTTCAAAGCAATCCCAGAATAATGCAAATAAAGGTCACTTGGAAAACATATGTAGAATATGGAAGAATTACCAGTGCAAGGAATATAATGCAAAGAAAGGTAGGCGCCATGAAAAATAAGCCCCCCGATCCAAATTATGACTAATAAAGACTTAGAAAAACTGTAAAATATCTGGTGAGGACATAATGAAAGAATATGTCCTAAATATAAAAAGTGTGGACTCCCCCCTGTGTAATTTTATGAAGTATCACAATTGCAAAGAAGTTGAGAAAATACATTTATAAGTGCATAAGCACTCTCTTTTTTGGATGAAATGTATATTTGAAGTATGGGTAGTTTTATTATTTCTTTTTCAAATTTGAAAGAGGAGCATGCAGAGGACAGGAGGTTTCTGTATGGTATGCGAGGTCTCACTCGCAATGGGGCAGCTGTGTCAAGAGCACAGCGCTGGGGCTGCAGGCCTCTTCAGCTTCCAGTAGGGGAACTTGGCTTGGGACAGACCTTTCTGGTCTGGAGTGGATGGAATGAAGTCTGGTTGGGGTTTCAGCCAAGATACTCGAAGTAGTCCAACGAGAGAAACTGAGGTGAGATAACAGAAATTCTGAACTCAGGGGGGGAGAAGCAACAGACATTTGATTTATTTACTGCCTTCCATTTCAAAAGATAGAAATTCAACTAGAGGTAGTCTAACCCCAAAAGGGATAATTCCTTGGATCACGATCACATTCCCAGGAAGGAAAGGGAGGAACTGACTTCATGGTCAATTCAGGTTTATTTAATACTATATAATATTCCCCTCCCCTCTGTCCTCCTCCCCCCCATTTTTTAGTTGATGGACATTTGGGCTTTCTTCACCTTTTTGGCTGTTGTGAAGAGTGATGCTAATAACATGCATGTGCAAGTTTTTGTGTGGATGTATGTTCTGAATTCTCTCAGAAGTGGAATTGCTGGACCTTATCCTAATACCGTATTTAACTTTTTGAGGAACCATCAAACTATTTTCTGTAGTGTTTGTAGATATGATTTCATATTTCCATCTGTAATGAATAGGGTTTCAGTTCCTATACATTCTTGTCAACACTTGCTATTACCTGTTTGGTTTTTGGCTGGCCCAGGCTGGATTCGAACCCGCCAGCTCAGGTGTATGTGGCTGGCACCTTAGCCACTTGAGCCACAGCGCTGAGCCTGCCTGTTTGTTTTTTTGAGCCCATCTAGTGAATGAAGCGATATCTCATTGTGGTTGTAATTTACATTTTTTTATGACTAATGATTGGCCGTTGTATATCCTCTTTGGAGAAATGTCTATTCAAATTCTTTGAACATGTCTTAATTGGGTTATTTGTCTTTTAATCGTTGGCAAATATTTTCTCCCATTCTATGTTGTTTTTCATTTCCTTGAAGGCACCCTTCGTAAAAACAAAAGTTTTAAAGTTTGATGAAGCCCAATATACCTAGTTTTTGTTGTTGTTCATGTGGGTCTTATGTTTAGGTCTATAATTCATTTTTATTTAATTTTTGTAAATAGTGTGAGGAAGGGGTCCAGCTTCATTCTTTTGCATCTGAATATCTAGTTGTAACAGCATCATTTGTTGAAAAGACTATTACTTCCCTATTAAATTATCTTGGTATATTCCCCTTCCTGGGCCAATCACTATGACGGGGGCCAGGAGACTAACTCCCCCTGGTTGGGATGGGCAGATTCACAGGCAGAAAGACTGTGGGCTGAGCAACCACTGTGCAGTGGGACTATTGCATGGATTTTCAGAGACTTCATGAAAATTTCTTAGGCATACCTCTTCCTACTGAACATATTACGGGAACTTCACAAAACTCCAAAACTCAGACCTAAACTACAAGTCACTATAACAAAGTTCTGTCTTTCCAGCCTGCAACATTTAGGATTACACTCTGAGTCTGGTGGAAAGAATTGATCGATTTAAACTTTGTGCAAGTTGCTCTTCCTTAAACATACATGTTTGATATCCTGTCAGGGTCTTCCTGGTAACATGTCCATTTTTTAGAACGTCTTTCTATTTTCTTTCTTGCATGTGCTGATACGGACTGACGCCTCGATTTCTTTAGATGATTTTTGGAACCATGTTAGGGTCTCATATATGGAGGAATAATGATCTCTTTGGTAAGTTAAGATCTGTTCTTTTAAATTGTTTTCTCTTGAAACAAACTCATAGGTGGGTCTTTGTTTGTGAGACATTTAAAACTAGAACTGTTGAACAATAAAATAACCATAGAAAATTAACATTTTTGCTTTTTTCTCCTTTCTTATCACTAGGTAATAATGATACAGCTATTCATTTAAGATAGTCCTTTATATTTACAACAGAGCTTGTCTGGACATAATTTCATTTGATGGCACAATGTCTCTGTTGAATAGACAGAACCAAGGCTGGTTCGCCTGTCAGAGGGCCCATAACTAGAACATTCTTGTTCCCACCGGAGTGATAGGGCCCAGATACACAGTAAGGCAGAGCTGGGGAGGTCAGGCCTGAGCCTCGTCTGCTGGCTGGGGCCAAACATTGTGATTCTCCAGCTACACAACCAGAGCTCGGCATCCCTTTGAGTGACCTGGTTGGAGGTTGATGGACTGTCCTTTCCCCCCACTGGTATGGCCTCTAACTTGCAGTGAGATTGGGCTAGTGTTCTTTCACTGGGGAGTGCTCCTTACCTTCCGGAAGCTTTTCCCATTAGTGCTGATGGCGGCAAGACTCTGTGGTGAGCTTCCTCTGCTCTCGTGGCTTAAGAAGCATATCTGAGAAATCAATAATAAAGTCATAGAACATTCTGGAAATAGGACAAGGGGTTTTGTCTTACCACCGTCACTGTGTTACAGGGCTCATTTCTGACGAATCCAGAAGTGGACCATTCTATGATCGGTCACTTGGTAAGTGGTCTGTTCCCTGCTGCAAAACACCACCCGACCCTCCACTGATCAATCCAGTCTCTGCCGAGAAATCCTTTTTCATATGAGTCTCTTATTCCATAGGAGTCAGATCTCTGAAAAGCAAAAATATTAGTGAAAAGGAGAAGAACATGTACAAACTTGCTTTGCAAATCTTTAAAAAGGTAACCTGGAGGCAGTAAGCCACTTAAACGTTACCAAGAAGGATAACATCTAATCAGCACTGGCCTTTGTCCCTGCCCCAGTCTGAAGCACTTTTTGAATGGCCCCAAACTCCAACAGTCTTCTTACTGCTGCTCTGCACCAAACCTCTCAGTAAGTGGCTGACACCAACAGCTACTTTGTCCCTCCCCTGTCCAGACAGGTTTTCTCACATAGTCTCACGACAGCTTCTCAAAGCAGGTGTGACGTCTGCTTGGAAAGGTGGAGAAACCAGTTATGACTCGTGGCATTAATTGGCATGTACAAAATGCTGACCCTGTGCACACAGTTCTCCCCTTCAGCTTTCCAACTATCTCGTGAGGCTGCACTATGTTTTGGAGAGAAAATCGGAGCTTAGTGCATTCCTGCAACTTACTCAGGCTACTCAGAACTTCAGGGCCTGGACCCAGGTGGTGGGCAGGGGGCAGGTCTCTGATCAGACATGTCATGCTCTAAAGCCTGTGCTTTTCCCATGTTGCTCCCCCAAATTGCAAAATCCACAAATTCCAAGTTCTCCCTTAAAATGAATACAGAATAACAGTTATTAGGTAATAACTAATACCTCAGTGAGCTCAAAGTTTGATCTGCATTAAGCATACTCCAATTTATTTGAAATATTAGGCCTTATAATCTGTGCTTGATTTAAAAATATGCCTCTTTTTTTTTTGTTTGTTTTAAGATAGAGTCTCACTATGTTACCGTGGGTCAGGTGCCGTGGCATCACAGCTCACAGCAACCTCAAACTCTTGGGCTTAAGTAATTCTCTTGCCTCAGCCTCCCAAGGAGCCGGGACCATGGGCGCCCGCCACAACACTCGGCTATTTTTTGGTTGGAGTTGTCATGGTTGTTTGGCAGGCCCGGGCTGGGTTCAAACCCACCAGCTCTGGTGTATGTGGCTGGTGCCCTAGCAGCTGAGCTACAGGCGCTGAGTCAATATACCTAGTTTTTACAGCTCTTCTAAGTTATCAGTTTGGGAGAATATGTGGTTATTGTATCAGTATGACCACTGACCAAACATCTTTATAAACAACTCTTTTGGAATTGCCTCCAGAATCAAGAGGATATTGTTCTGAATCTCTGTAGTAGCAAACGTTTGTCCTTGGATTTGATGTTAACAATAGCCAAAGCTTTGGGGAAATAAATATGATGTATCCAATTAATAGCAAACTTGGATGCATTGGTTATCTATTACTATGTATCAAATTATCCCCAAATTTGGCAGACAGCTTGAAACAGCAAACTCTTATTATCTCATGCTTTCTGAGGGTCAAGAACTCAGGAGCTACTTAACTGGGGTTCCAGTTCAGGGACTATCAGGAAGTTGCAGATGAGATGTCTTCTGGGGCTGTGGTCTCATCCCATGACTGACCAGGGCTGAAGGGGCCAATTCCAAAGGTGCTCACATGGCGTGCAAGGGCTGGGTTCTTGGCAGGCTGTTGGACCGAGGGCTTTAGTTTCTCACCCTATGGGCCTTTCCACAGGGCTGTCTGAATGTCCTCAAAACATGACATGGGGGTCCCCTGGAGACAATGATCAGAGAGAGATTGAATGAGCAAGCAAAAAAAGCACCCAGCACTGAGGTACACTCTTTTATGACCTCATCCTAGAAGTGAAATCTCATCACTTCTGCCTATTTTATCAGTCCCAGAACAACCCTGGCCCAATGTGGGAGAGGGTTACCCAGGAGTGTGACTACCAAAAGGCCATCTTGGGGAAGTGGCTATCCCATTGGACAAGTGCCATTTAGGGGAAATAATGACATGGATGCACATTAATGTGACCAATACTTCAATGTGTCTCAGAAGATATTTCCAAGATGAAATTTGAACAAACGCGGGGCCTTGGGGAGCATCACTAATGTGGATGGGCAGCTATCTCAGAGGCTGCTCTGAACAGGATGATTTAATTTAATTTAACAAATGTGTGTGACAAGCCCTGGGCAGATCCCATGGAGGACTGAAAGATAAATGTGACAGTCCCTTCCCTCGGGGCTTCTGGTAGTGGCCGAGACATCACGCGGGGTGATGCAGAGTGAGGAGATTTGAGCTCTGGGCAGCGCAGCGCAGGGGAGAGGGAGGGCGAGCTGCAGACAGAGAGGAAACCGGTTCATCCTCAGGACCCGCAGGGCAGGGGTCCAGCTGAGTGCAGCCTTGCTCGTTAATCTGTAGTCACACAGACTATGGTGTCGTAGGCCTCGAAGTGACTGACAGAGCTCCTGTGACTCTTTTCTGTCTTTAGAGATCATGAGAAGGGCTTTTCCTCCTGGAAACAGGAGGTACCCAAACTATCGGCACAGAGCAAGGGTAGCTGCTGGCCTGGAGTAGCAGCCTGGAGGTAAGAGAACACACGAGTGTTTAGAAAGAGAAGATGCTGGGGTGAATGACCGCTGACATCTGTGCCTTCTGCTGTCCCCCGTGTCACCCATCTCTCCCATTCTTCCTGTCATGACACAGCAGAGAGAACGCAGTGACCCTCCGTGACCCTGTCCTCTTCCAGAGCAGATAGCAGTAGGAGCACAGCCCCCCCACCACACCAGCCTTCCCTCACCTTCCCTCCCTGACGCAGCTGCGGTCTCCGGCGCGGTCCCCCCACTTCCTTTTCACTTGTCTGCTATTTGCAAACTGGATTTTACTCCTTCACATCTATAGAATTGGATTGGGCTTCATTTGCCTAATCTATGATTTAAAGACCGTACTACCTCCTTAGCTGAATTCTTTCCATATTCTACACATGCCGCCGTTATCTCTCCCTCTTACCCGATCTTAACTATCGCTGATGTGTAATTAGTTTTGATGACGTGTCTCTTACTACACTCTATCCCGGGATCCAGGCCCTTGCATCGGCTGCCTACCGGGTGTGGTTGCCGTGAGCATCCTGAGGGCCCCTGAAATTCGGCGGGCTTCCTGCCAGCCTTCCCACCAGCCTTCCTTTCTTAACTGATGGCATCACCATCCAGGTGATTGGTCCAACTAAACGTGTTAGGGACGTGGTTGACACCTCTTCTTCTGTCTTCTCCTGTCCACAAGGGTGTGGTCTTGTTGGTGTCACCTACACATTTTCCCTGCCGTTGGCCCATCTGTCGGCTGCTGTCACCCCTGCATTATTGATTGCACTCTTGCCTCAGGCCTGATCCCCCACCACCTCGCGTGCCGTCCCACAGAGGAGACTCTGCTGCTTCCCCAGCTCAGCTCTGATGTGGCATCACCTGCAGGATGAGGCGGAGGCGAGTGATGGGGAAGAGCGGTCGTTTGCCCCAGCTTATCACACTGCCACGTGCATATAAATGACCAGTTTCTAAGGTGGGGATTGGAGTGCAAGGAGCTACTGTGACGGGCACACTTAAAATGAACCTTACTATGCGATTCTAGACACTCTTGCAGTGCACATTTTCCCATGTGCACACGCAGTGAATGATGCAGCTGGAGCAGCCCAAGCCGGCTCGGCAGTGCAGGCAACAGTGCGTGCAGTCAGGGTGCAGTCCCCCCTCCCCGGTGCAGCTCACGGCGGCCTGGGTGACCTGGCTCTGTCCACCAGTCCACGCTCACATTCCCCCAGCCTCATTCTAGCAGAACTGAAGTCCTCTGCCTGCGGCGTCCCCGGGATCAGCTGCCCAGCCAGCTCTGCCCGGCCCTCCAGGTCTCAGCCCACAGGGGCGTGTCTGTGGCAGTCTACGCCAACACGACAGACCACCACCACGTCGGAAGTCACGCTCCTTTCTGGATCTTTGTGGTTCTTCCTTCTCTGCCCGTCCCGCTCTACCCTAGGGCTCAAGGAGCCTCACCTGCCGCCTGCCTGGCCGCACACAGCCGGACTCACTCACACAGAAGTGTGAAGTGGACGCTCTGACCGCATGACGTCCTTTGCTTTGGGTTCTTGAAATTCTTTTACCAAAAAGCCAAGTAAGCATAATACAATTAATTTTTAACCACTTGAATTGGAAAGAAGTCAACTGACATTTTACCAAAAATAAAAGGAAAATTTACCAGTGAGACCATCTGGGATAAAAGATACAAATAGTTTTCCTTTTCAGTCAATGAGGCCCTCTGAAAATAAAAACTGACTTCAAACTGAGATCAAGACACCGACTCATTACGAAGAAACAGACTCATCATATTCCTTCTTTATAAATGTAAACAGTTTCTTTTCGCCTCACAGAGTATCCTGGGGAGGGCGTGGACTTCTCAGTGGACTGGCTGTGTCTCACTTACGACTAATGCGATTAGATTGGGTGTGTGTACACACGTGTACTGCAATGTAAAGGCATCATCTGATTTCTAGAAAGAAATCAGTCACTTAAAGCCTGTCTTTTTGAAGGCAGCACAGACTAAAGACCAACTGCTGCTTGCCCTGGTCTGGATGTTGACTTTGACGAAGTCCTGGTTGTGTCTCTGCCCTCCCATGACCTTTAGCAGGACAGGTTTCCACGCTGTGCCCTGGGTTTCCTAGAATCACAGATTGAGGCCGGCAGGGTTGGCACAGCAGCTCTGCTAAGGGGGCCAGTCTGGTGGGGCCTGGAATCAGCTGGCCGGATCTGAGCCTGCTCTCCCACCCACGGTGGTGATACAGTCCCTTAACTCTCAGGGTTCAGTTTCTCCAACGGTTTATTACTATTTTCAACTTGTTCTTGTCCCTACTAGAGTATTCTTTGAAGATGCATTACCTCATGATCTTTACCAATTATTTTGGTTTTATAATAAGTAGAAATATCATTAATGATATTCATCTATGAAACTATTGATAACAATACCTTCATCAATTTCACAGTACTGAGAATGGCATGTGGAACGTAATCCCCAGGTCGGGAGGACAGGGTAGGCGAATCAATCCATGACCAGAAGCAAAGTTAGTCTTTTCAGCTTGTGGATGACATTTTGGGGAGCTCTTTGAGGGCAGGGACTGTGGCTCATCTATATTGGAATTCCCAGAGCCCGACTGTTCTAAGGATCTTTAAGGCTGGTAGGAATGATTTAGTGGAGAACCGTGGATAGTGAAATGTTAAACAAAGAGCTCTGAACTCTGTTCTTATTTGTTGTTCTAAAAGAGAAAATGTGCAAAATCAGGTCCCAGCTCTCCTGCTTAAAGGAATCTACTTGAGAGCCTTAAGCTTTCTCATCTCGCAGCTGGAATGGTTCTGACTTGGCACTGACGCAATGGCCAGAGGACCCTCAGCACCCCCTCTGCAGCGGCCGCCTCCCTTTACATGGCAATGTCGATTATCAGCAAGGAGTTCTTCAACTGTGGCCACGAAGAAAGCCGCTCTAACTGAGGTTTGGCCAACAAGCACATGGTGACAAGAATCAGTCTTATGATTTCATCCGTTTGTTCAACAAATGTTCACTAAATACCTGCTTCATGCCTGACCCCTGCACCTGTGGAGATCATAGCCAAGTGTGCCAGGGTCTGTGTTGGGCCCCTTCAGGTCTTCTGCTTTATGGAAATCTTGCACAATCCAAGTGAGGTTTCATTATTATCATCACCTCCCTTTCGTAGACGAGGAAGCCAGGCATTAGGAAGCCCCTGCTCTCAGAGGCAGCGTCAGGACTGCGCTTACCCTCTGGTGTTTGTCTCTTTCCAAAGCCTGTCTTTCCCCTTCCTGTGATACTCATGTCTCCAAGGGACCAAACCTCAAGAATTATTGGTTTATGTGCTTGTCATGTGTTGGGTATGTTAACAGAAAAATCACACAATTTATAAATTTGGAAGAAGAGAGTTATTTCAAGGAGGATCACAAGCCACAGTGGGCATCACAGCCTGCAGCTAGACACCAGAGTCAGCACTTGGAGGGAAGGGAGGGGAGCAGGGCTGTGGGCTGAGCAGGTGACCGAGAGTCCGTGCTCACTGTGTGTGTGTGTCCTGCAAGGGGCCCGTGCCTACTGAGCACATATGTATATTACACGCATCTCTCCTTTATTTTGGGGTGGAGATTTAACATTTCATGGTATTAAAGCCAAGGTGAAACAGGGGCACAAAGGCACCCAAGTGCACAGCCTCCATAAACCAGCCAGAACCAGTCCACGGCCGGTGATTTTCTTCTCAAGAGGAAGTTACTTATAATCAGCGTCTTGTCCAATCACGGTTGTAGTTGTGGCTTGTGGAACAGGCCAGTGAGTGTCTGGTGAAGAGCTGTAGCTGTCTCGGTGTTACTTGTCTCCAGGCCAGGGCTTGTTTAGCTGCTGGAGAAAAGGAAAACCCTCGTGGCAGTTAGAACATAGTTTATTATGAAAGTATAAGGGTGTGTGACTTAACTGTTGCCTGGCATGGCTTTGAGGTCCTGTTTATAATTTGGGATCTAGTTGCCACAAAGAGTCTGTCCTCTCAGCCTCACGATCTCTATTATAACATTAACGCTGGTCAGTTGTGTCAAATCACAGAAGGGAGGGGCACAATGAGGTGTGTCCAACCTCCTGTCCCCTCACAGCCAGGAGCTTGTTTCTTTTTTTTTTTTTTCAAATAATTTTATTAAATCATAATTGTCAGGAACTTGTTTCTAAGGTTTCTCTGGGGTCTCCTTGGCTAAGTTGGGGTCCATTCAGCCACTTGTGGGGCTTAGAATTTTATTACTAGTTTATAGGTGAAACAAATGCAGGCACCAACTAGAAAGCAAAGACTTTAACTGGTTGAAAGT